>CAKNYM010052353.1:411143-456249 GCA_932195095.1 Andricus curvator
CTTTAGTCATTTTTATCTGAAGAAGATTGAACATAACATATGGTCGTTGCGAACTTTTGGGTTTCTATTATACGATGAACAGAAACGAGCGTGAAGCGCGAGGTTCACATGATGATCAAACGAAATATCGAGCGCGAAGCGCGAGTGTCGTGATGAGAATGTGTTCCTTAAGGTCGATAGAACCTTAAGTAAATTAGTTCTTCTTTTTATGTAAAACTGACATAATTAAACCAAAAGCAGGTCATAACGATGAAGCTTTAAGAGAGTATTAGCCCGCGAAGCGCGCACTAGCGAGGACACGAAGTGTGAAAACCTAGACGACAAATGTGTCCGAGCGCGCAGCGCGAGGTCAATACATTATCGAGCGCGAAGCGCGAGATCCAAAAGGTGCGCGCCCTAGGCGCGCTGAAACTTGCGAGCGAAGCGAGCCGCGCGCGAAGCGCGCTATGAGAATGTGCCCGCGAAGCGGGCAGATTTTTTTCTCTTCCGGGATATTTGACCGTGTACTAAATTGAGTTCCAAAGAATTTATTGGGAGTTCCAAACGATTTATTATTAATTCCAAACAATTCTAGATTAATGGCAACGAGTTAAAAAATTGATGTTTGCAAAAATATGTCGGATAATAGAAAATTAAAGGGAGATCTTGATGACAAGTGGAGGTTATGTGTCATCTGTATTCCTTGCCGGATCTAAATTTTCTCTTCCGCAGATTTTGCCGGATTTCAATATTTTCTTCCGGTATATTTTTAATAAAGTCATCATTTTACGTAAATTATCATAAATTTCATAAATTTCCACAAATTTCCAAAATTTCCACAAACTAATAAATTTCAACAAATTTCATCAATTTTTACAAATTTCATAATTTTTCCAAAAATTACATAAATTTCCACAATAATATGTGCTTGAAGTTCTGAACTTTCAAATGAACGAAATTTTTTACTGATGACTTTGTAAACCAGAAAAAGTGCTAAAATGTTTATTCACTTATATTGGAAATAATTTATTATTCAAACAAAATTATAAAACATGTTTTAAATTGCTGTTGGAACAATATTTATGGGTAGAATAGAACTGAAGAAAAATATTTCGTTCATTTGAACGTTTGGAACTTCAGGTACATCACAATAATGATAAATTTCCATAAATTTGAGAAATTATGGTAATTCATCAAACTTTTCATACATTTATAAATTATGGTAATGAATGGAAATATATGATAATTTAAGGAAATTTTAGAAATTCATGTTAATAGATCGGTAACTTTTGTGACCAGTCACAGGGGTGCCTTTTCGCCCCCCAAGGGACTTTGGAAAGGGGTAGGGGTTTAAACCAACATTATTTCTGTAATAAGTCACAGGGGTGCCTTCCCGCCCCCCCAGGAGACGTTTGGAAAGGGGTAGGGGTTTGACCAACATTATTTATGTAACCAGTCACAGGGGTGCCTTGCCGGAAGAGAAAATTAAGATCCGGCAAAATATGCCGGAACAGAAAATTAAAATCCGGCAAAATATGCCGGAAGAGAAAATTAAAATCCGGCACAATATGCCGGATCCGTATACACTACGATAAATATATTACTCTGAACATTCGTTAATTGTGTAATTAATACCGCAAAATAATAACTTTTCACGATTTACAGGAGAAAATATTGTTTATAAAAATAAAAATTGTTTAAATAATTACCAAACATGTTGCACAAGAAATATTACTCTTTAAATTCATCAACTGTATCATTCATCCCGAAAAATAATAACTTTTAACGATTTACTGGGGTGGGGGGGGGGGATTAATCAAAAAATTCAAAATTAGTTAAAAAATACTTGGAAACTTGTCACTTGTCGAATAAAAATAATTAATTCACCCCAGTCTGCATTCTGTTCCCGCACACTGCGGCTCGACCGTCGGTCGAGGACCGAGTGACTAGAATTGAGGAGAGCAGCTTTGCGTGGCGCTAAGGCTTGTACTTCGTTGATGATCGGAGCCGCTCGGTGGTAGTCGAGCCAAAGTAGAGGCGCTCTTAAATCGAGTGAGCTCACAGGCACTCTAGTGACGAATCCCACGATTCGAGTCCAGTGCTCCACGGGACGCGATCGTGGACGGGTTATGTTTCTTGTAGTTTCAAAAACCCTTAAATTCGACCCCTAAAACCCAATCTACGCGTGTGAAACTCGTGAAAAAATTTCCCTTAATTATTTATTACCTAATTAATTAAGACTTATTTAATTAATCAAACAGAGAGTTTATTTTACTCTCCAACAATCCTTCGTACCTCTAATCAAGGTCGCTAAGGATCTGGATTCATCTGCCAATCGTGAGTGAAGTGAATTGTGTAAAAATCTTCCCAACATATTGTAAAAAAATCGAGAAGAAATTTAGAGAGCAAAGGTTTAGGAACAAGGTGTGACGTGTTCCAAAATTCCCATCAGCTATCATGACAGACGTCAGATAACGTGGCAAACGAATAGGTGAATCGGTATCACTGGGTCACTAGGAATTGTTCCAATTCCATGTCGACAAAGTTTCGTGATACTTTGGAGGATTCGAGACCTGGATATTTAAAGGATTGGTGATTATCTTGATTCGAGATCTTCGAGGATTTGAGATTTTGAATCTTGAAAAACACTGCATCAGTCAAGCTTCTTGATAAATCAAGTGTTTAGGTGATTAAACAAAATTAGTTAAGAAAAAATTCTGAAGATTCAAATCTTCCCCTAACTCCAAATACTTGAAGATCCAAGCATCCGACAGGAGACGAACGTCTCTAAGGATCAAATCCTTTCCAGATTTAAAATGTCTGATCCGAGCCTCCAAAGATTAAAATTCTAGTAACTAAATATCCTTCCAATGGAAACATTCAGAAACCTCCAATCTAAGAATTTGCAGCGATAGTCTGCAATGTACGAAAGTGAAAGTAGACTCTTGAGGTCAGCTAACTTATTGCCAGATTAAGCACTGAGGAGAACCTGAGTGGATAAACTAAACCGTGGACCGGCATCTTGAGCACGTGTGTCTCGTCGGTAATAGACCAAGTGCAATAACCCATCTTATCAGAGAATGCATTTTGCACGTACGAGACAAAAGACAAAACACCGGACGTTGCTTGTTCAGACTTCTCCTCAGCAAAGAATAACGTCATCAAGAAGGGAATCACGTACGAGAGGTCCACTCGGCGTCATTTCGCCAAAATCCCTGACCGGATGGGACAGAAAAAATAAGGAAAAAATGGAACCACGTACACACCTGGAACCTTCTCTTTCTCTCTCCTTTGAATTTCAGTCTCAGATTTGCCACCTGTATGTAGGACCTAATCCGATTCTGAAAGACTTTCGTTGTGCTTTTAGGGGGAATTAGGATTAGGGTTCAGAGTTTGGCGATTTTTATGAGATTATATTGATCTGGTGGGGATACAAGTGATTGAGAGGAATTTGTGGTGACTCATATGAAGTATTTCTCATAGTGATGAAGTAGTTGGGCTCATCAAAATTGTTCATTGAGACAAAAGGGATCCAGATAGATTTGAATGATACATTTAACTTTGATGAAAGACTTCTGGAGACATTCCAAGAGTTTCCCAGTAAAAAATGTTATACATTGATGGGTTGAAAGTGATACGGATGGGATACAAACGGTTCTGAATGATACAGTTATTCCGTGGCAAACTAGAAGAATTCTTCAAGACGTTTTAAGATCATTTTCCGATACAAAAGATTCTTGGACAAATGATACATACTCAGTATTAGTTTATCAACTAAAGATCAATGTTTGAACAATTTAGCAAATTGTGAAATGATTAGTTTGTTCTTTTGTAGCTAATGAGACGATGCCAAATGAAGATTCACGTGTGCCATTATCATCATCGTCATTAGCAGCTTTACAAACACATATAAACTTATCAAACAATTTTGTCTGTATGATGAAACTTATTAAGAATATTCAAAAGCCTAATGGAAAGGCATCAGTACTGGTTTAGATAAGGCTTTAGTATTTTATCATACAATCTAGGTCTAGGATTTATGAGGGCCTTAATAATACCAATGGAAAAAATGTAGATTAGTTCAAGATACATGAAATAAGCTTTCAATTTAACAGAAGAATTTTCTCTGGATCAGTTTCCTTATCAATTCTATGACTGTCGTTAAATTTAAAAGTGCATCATAAAACCTTATTTCTCACGAACAAAACAACTGACTGTCGATGAGGAAACTTGTTTCATTTACTCTATAAGCTGTAATATCAAAAACAAGTTTATCAATAATGGTGATATCTCTTACCTATGAAACATTATCTGGATTTGAACAAAAATAGCTTTGATACCTGTAATATAAAAATAATACTTCTGCTGAGGATTAGTCAGGCTAAGAGAATGTTAGATATACAATCTGGAAATATCTTGCATGATATGAACAATTTTCAATTGTCCTATGATTGAGGATATCTATAATATTTGCCTACAAACTTTTGATGGCGTAATTGCAAATACAAAGACGTGTCAAATCAGAGACTAATGAGAATATTCCAGAATTGCGAAAAAATACTTGTAAATTAATAAGGGAAAGTCGGGCAAAATAGTCATTTGGCATAAAGTTGTACTTCGTCAATAATGTTGACTTCTCATTACAGACGAAATATAATTTTACCACCAAAGATATGGTTTGCCCCACCCGACTAATTTACAATAAACTCGCATAAATAATTTCCCCTCCAATTATACAATTTTCTTTCAGCAAAATATTGTTCTCCACCTGGATCCCCATTGTACCCAAGAACTCGTAAAGCTGATCATAAAACTGGCACCCCTTCCACAAAGTTCGATCCTTTGCTAAAATCTTTTCGCATTAGCCTCCTACAAAGAAATCCTAAAGGAAAGAAATAAGAAGTCGTAAATGTCCGAAACATAAATGAATAGTAAAGTGACACAAAGGACTTTTAAAAAATCACACAATGAAATAAAAAATTCCACAAGGAAATAAAAAATCAGGCAGACAATTTGCAAACGTGTGGCAGGGGTGTCCGTAAATTGCAAAGGCTACAATTAAATCTCTACTTTAGTGTCCTCAAGGCGAAGGGGTGTCGCGAAGGCGATCACAACTGAAGGAGAGAGAAAGAGAAGGAAAAAGTGCAAATAAAATACAGGAGATTCGACACCCAACTCTGTCGGGCAAAAGGGGCCTGGACTCGAAATACAGGCATTCCAGGGTCGTTGTATGTACGCATACATTATTGTTAAGCCGGCAGCAGGTGCTACGAGAAAACCTCAGACCCTTCCCAAGTTGAACCGATTGGATTGTGGCCCACCCATTGTGTCGATACTTTAATGTGCTGTGATAAAAGCTGTGATATTGTGCAATCTGAGGTGATTAGACTGGCGATTAATACGCTTGGACATCGCTCTTTGCAGAAATAGGTACGTTGAAACAATATTCTGTCTAATATATTAATCTAAGTCGAAAGGAAAACAGTGGGAGCTGTCTTAAGGATACTATTGTTGTCCCTTATTTTTAAAATGAAAATTTCTTTAGGTCACATCTGCAAATGGTTTTCGATTTTCTTCAAACTGTGGTAAATTGTAGTACTTTTGGACCCTATTGTAGATGCAAAACCATAAGCCAGCATTTTGCATGAATACCGAAATATGCTGGTTGGTTGTTGGTACAATTAGGTGACCAAAACATTTTTCAATTTAATGTTATTGCTTCACAAACCAAATAAAGTTTGTAACTAACGAATTCAAAGTTTTACCATAAGAATATAAAAAAATAGACCAAGTTAGCTTAACCAGGGTATCAAATCGAATTATTGATGAAACAAATTTTGAATGTTTGTGGAATATGTTGATAGGGTGGTCCAAAAATCATCAATTTTAAAAAGTGCAATGTGCTTGTCGAAATTCTTGTTCCTTTTTGAAAAAAAGGCAATCCCTGAAAATGTAACGTAATCGGATAAAATGTTTCACATCCTTGTCGAGGATGGTGTTTTGTAATTTTATAGAAAATAATAGATACATTTTTTTGCATAATTTACTTTTTCTTCTAATAATTAAGGTTTTTAGTGCCTAGACTTGTAAATATTTACGGAACGAAGTCATTGGTACCATATAAATTTAAAAAACAATTTATAAGATACCAATGAATTCGTATCGAAAGTACATTGTTAAAAAATCTCTATAAGGTTTAATATACATTACACATGAGTGTGAACCAAATATGCACTACCGCTAAGAAAAAGAAAATACTTAAAATAAAAAATTCCCACAATTAGAAAATTGCCGACAATTTAAAATTCACCATAAAATTTGTCATAAAAAATTAGGCAAATATTGTTCTGAACATTTTTTTATAAGTACGAAGGCAACAAAGATATTTAGAGTTTAGTCTTTGACCTTGATGAGTACGTACTATTTCATCCGGATTACATTTTTTTAGGGATTTTCTTTTTTTTTTAAGTTACAAGAATTTCAACGAGCACATTGCACTTTTCAAAGTTGGCGATTTTTGAACCACCGTAATGTTGAATGGTATGATATGTTCATGGTTCAGTTAATATTATTCAATTCTAGCAAGATGAGAATATTTAATATTTGTCTCGCAAATCACATTTGTCTTCTCGATGGAAATTCCTTTTGCTGGATTTTATGTCAAATTCACTCTGTCAGAAACGCAGACATCCAAAAAGTTCACGACGTTATCACTCGAACCCAGAATGTGCAAGTTTTGCAGAAGCGGAAGCAGGAAGCGGCAGTAATTCTTTTTCTGCCTCAGGAGAGGACACTAACCAGTATAGATATTCCTTATCTTATTATGTGACCTGTCGTTATTTGTTACACGTATCCCTGCACCATATCAGTTTTGACTTCCGGTAATGCCATTCTCTATTCACGTCGAATACTCTTGTCGAAAACTCACAGATGCTTGTTAACAAGTTACTTCAACCAGTTTCTGGAATACTTCGTGAAAGTTCAAACTCTATGTAGAAATACGTAATTATCTCAAGCACTTGCAAATTCCTTTCAGAGTTTAAGCATTTGTTAATGTAGGTCGAGAATTTTAAACTTCAAAAACAAACATGTTACACTGAAAAAAAAAGTTGCGGTAACAAAATAATGTTGTTGAACAGTTTTTGTTCGTTTTACAAAAATTTGGTTCTGATTACCAAAGATTTGGCTGTGATTACTAAAAAAGTGATTGGTGTAATAAAACAATTCATTTGGCCGAAACAAAAATTCTTGTTAAGTATCATTTGTTACTTGTACCAGAAAATTTAGTTGCTCGTACAATATGGAGGATGTTAGCTGATCTGCCAGAGAAAACAATGTATTGTCGTTTTGAGCGATAAAATAATGTTTTGTTGTGTATTCTTCGGGGAAAAATTTAGAATTATGAACACAGCTTCTTTATATTATTTTACAAAATAAAACCAAATATTCCTTGTTTAAAGAAAAATCGATAAAAAGAAAAAATGCTGTTATTGATTTGAGAACTCTTTCGGGTAATCACAGTTTCGTCTATAATCGTGGATTATCCTGATGATATTTATTTGTGATTAATTAAGCGAATTCTTTGCCAATTAAACGCATTCTATTGAGTTCATTCATTTTTCATAAATAAGATATTTTTTATATCTACATCTACAATGTGCAAATTTTCCTTTAATAAAATCATATTTTTACTTAAACAAAATAATTTTATTGCTTTAACGAAAATATGGTGAATTCGACCGAATATATATTTGTTAAGCCAACAAAATAATTTGATTTGTTCAAACAAACGATTTTGTTACTTCTACACCAACCAACAAATTTTGTTGGGAAAATCAAACTTTTGTTCGGCCAACAAAAATTTTGTTTCCTCGTTATCACGACATTATTGATACTTGTTAACACTTTTTTTTAACGATAAAACTATTTAACTACTATTTTGAAGGAAAAATGACACTGATGTTATAATATTTCTTCAAATTAATTGCTAATGCAACTATTTTTTCACTTTTCCTTTAAATATATTTTACTGAGCAGATTTCGGATTTTATGGTATTTCAGAGGATTTTAAATATTTAAACTTGTTTAAGGGAATTTTAAAAGATATTAAAGATTTCTAGACTTTGTACGAGATTTCAATAGATTTCTGGGGGTTTCACAAGATTTAAGGGATTTATATAGATTTTATGGGATTTACAAAACTTTGAGAGCTCTCCAGGGATTACAGAGGATTTCAAAGCTTCTAGGGAATTAAAAAAAATTTTAAGGAATTTCCAAAAATATCAATAATTTGAAGTGGGATTTTACAGGATTTCAAATATTTCATAATTTTCAAACGAATTTTGAAAGATATTATAGATTTCAAAATGTTTTACGGGACATTATTCGATTTTTGTGGAATTACTGGATATTTCACAAGATTGAAGGGATTTGATTAGTTTCAAGTGATTTCAAAGGATTTTTAAGAGTTTAGGGTATCTTTAAAGATTCCAAGGAATTCAATGAGATTTTAACATGTTAAGGGATTTTCAAAGAATTTTGTAGGATTTTAGAAATTTTCATTGGATCTTAACATTTTATCCAGTAGTATACCATTAAGCCATTTCCCTTTCGGGGTAGGCGTGACACTACCCGATTCGGGTAGTGTTTCTAGGTTGATAACTTGTAGTAAATAACTACAAGTGTGGGCTCACCACACCCACGATGTGCCAACAGCACTCAGTTTTCTCGAATGGTCACCCATCCAAGTGCTAACCGCGCCCAACGCTGCTTAACTTCAGTGATCTGACGAGAACTGGTTTTTTCAGCGTGGTATGGCTGTTGGTGGATTTTGTAATGTTTCTCCAGGATATCAATATTATCAATGAAATTAAATATATTTGAAGTGGTTCCAACGGATTTCTGGAAAACTTTAGGGAATACATTAAATGAGTTTTTAAGGGACATCTAGGGATTTCTACAGATTTCAGGGATTTTAGAGATTTCAAGAGATTTTTACGAATTTTAAGGGATTTTAAAGATTTCAAGGGATTTAAAAAGATTAACCGTGCTTTCCAGAAAAGTCAAAGGATCTCAACAGATTTAAGACCTTCCTGAAGGATTTCAATGGATTTCAAAGCTTTTAGGGTATATTAAAAAATAATATTAATAATAATAATTTAAAAAATTGCATGACACTATTTTGCTACTATTTTTCAAAATGTATACTCCTATTGACACTATTATGAATTTATCAAATGAGTCCGAAGCCTGATGTTACCAGAATGTTGTAACTAGATGAAATACCAATTTCTGATGGTTTCATCGAATTTTTGCAACTTGTAGTAAAGAACTGAAGAATTTTTATTTGTGTTTAAGGTTAGTGTATTTTAGGAAGGTATATTACAAAGGAGGAAAAATAAAATGTCTCTAGAACTATAGGGTGAGTCGTAAAGTTGGTTCCTGTGGTGTATTCCCTACTCTTACAAATTCTCGTGCAGAGAAGGATAAGGGCTTCCATTATGCGAAAGCTTTTAAAACTGCGTACACTGAAAATTTTCTGGCTAGCAGACAGAGAGGTTAAAGGGGAGATAAAAATAGAGTGAAAGAGAGAAAGAGAGGAAAAATAAAAGAGGGACTCGAAAATTCAAATGTACTCGTTCGCATTATTGTAACTCGGTTTTATTCTGCATTTGCGTGCAAGTTCGGATGCATGCATAATTTAGAAACAATAAAAACTCGAATGAAAATTGTTCCAATCGTGAAAGCTCAGGGAAACAGGCGGTACAGAGTTATATCTCATGTTCATGAATTTTATGCGTTTCATTACAAAGTTTATGAGATTTTCTCAGGAATCCAAAACCTAAAAGACTGATATTTATTATTTTTTGCTTTAGTTGTTAGTACACGGAAAAACAGTTTTTATGTGACTAGTCTTATAAAATTTGAGACACATTCTAACCAGTGACCAAAAAGGAACCAGATAGTCGCATTAATTTTAGGAGTTACACGGAAAAAATTTATCCGTAAAAAAGTCACGAACTAGTAGCTAGGTCTCGGATATGAGAAAAATTCATCGGATATTTATGTATTTTCGTAAATAACCTGCGAACTTTGAGAAAGATTGAGGAACTCGATTTGAAAATTCTAAAACGGTTCATCACTTTTTTTTACGTGAATAATTACAAAAATATTACGAGTGATTGGGAAAAGATTCTCAGAGCACTCACGAGCTTGCCCGACAAATCTGGGAACTAGAAAGTAGGTTCGCCTGTACGTGGCCGGCACACATGCTCGCCCAGAATCGCGGTGCTTGTGTGCGCTCGCATGTGAGCTTCGAGGTCGTCGGATCAGTGGCTAGAAGTTTTATAATACCTATTTTGTTTGGCCTCGATGGCTGCGCGTGTTTACGCACTCCTGATTTATGTTTAGAAACTGGTGAGTCAGCAGTGTTTGAGGTTCGAATCTTCTGAGTTGCGAATTTATAAATTAATATAAAATTAAATCGCACAAATAAAATTTTTCCTCTTTTTATTTCAGTCTGAAATTTTCAGGAACTGTTCGTAGGAAATTCGAACTGTTCGTAAGAAACTTCGAAATTTATCCATATATTTCTCATAGAAATAAGGATTTAATGTTTCATATTTTTATCTTGTATCCGAGACCTAGCTACAAGTTCGTGACTTCTTCACGGATAAATTTTTTCCGTGTATGCGGGTTTTTGGGAGTCATTGTCGAAATTTTCGATTTTTTAAATGGGAAATCATACTTTAATTTATGCTTTATCTGGTGACATTATACTTATGTCCCAGAAGTGATCGAAAGTAGATAAATTTCAAGTTGGAAGAAAAAGTGAAATACGTGGGCTTATGGAACTTGCCAAACTTCAAATGCGTTTTCTCGAAAATCTGTTTCAACTATTTTTTTCCGCGTATTATTTTTTTTTCTTTTTTCGCGCGAAAAAGATCATTTCCTTTCACTAACTATTTCAATGAAACTGTAAACTTCCGACGCACTGGAATGCGAAAACGATTGACGTTTTGGTTCGGTGTGTTCCATTTTGGTAGAACCGTTTATCCGGAAACACTATTGACGTCCGAAAACAGAAAAGTATTTCTCATTGATTTGCCGTTAAAATTCTATTTTAGCAAGACCACCTTAAACATTGATACACTGAACAAATATTTATAGATAAATTGAAAGGAAATTAAGTAAAAAATGAAATATAAATTTTCAACAAAATCGTTGATTTTTCAGTTAAAGACGATTTTCCAGTCAAGAAAAACGAAAATTTAAACCAAATTTTTGAATTTTCAAATGCCAAATAAATGTATCTTTTACAAAGCAGTTGAATTTGCAATTCAAAAATATAAATTTTCAACAAAAAAGTTAATTTTTAACCCAATAGTTGAATTTTCTACGAAAATAGTTGATTTTTCAAACAAAAAAGGATGACTTTTTATGAAACTTGTTGAATTTTAAAGAAAATAATTAATCTTTTAACCATATAATTAAAATTTCAACCAAATAGTATAATTGTTAACCAAAAAAAGATGAATTGTCAAACAAAAATATAATAGTAGATTTTTCGACCAAAAAGAAAATACAAATATATTTTCTTATTGTGTTCTATTAATTAAGTTCGCATTTAAGTGTTAAAAAATTGGTGAGAATAAGGAATCAAAATCTATTCACTGATTAAAAATCTATCTCCTGATAAAAAATCTATCTACTGATAAAAAATCTATCTACTGATAATTTTTTTAATTCAAACCTGAACATTTTTCGTACCTTGATACACTGAACAAATATTTACAGATTAATTGAAAGGAAATTAAGTAAACAATGAAATATAAATTTTCAACAAAATTGGTGATTTTTCAGTTAAAGACGATTTTCCAGTCAAGAAAAACAAAAATTAAAAAAAAATTTTTTGAATTTTTAAATGCCAAATAAATGTATCTTTTACAAAGCAGCTGAATTTGCAATTCAAAAGTCTAAATTTTCAACAAAAAAGTTAATTTTTAACCCAATAGTTGAATTTTCTACGAAAATAGTTGATTTTTCAACCAAAAAAGGATGACTTTATCAAAATTGTTGAATTTTCAAGAAAATAATTAAACTTTTAACCATATAATTAAATTTTCAACCAAATAGTATAATTGTTAACCAAAAAAAGATGAATTGTCAAACAAAAATATAATAGTAGTTTTTTCAACCGAAAAGAAAATACAAATATATTTTTTCATTGTGTTCTATTAATTAAGTTCGAATTTAAGTGGTAAAAAATTGGTGAGAATAAAGAATCAAAATATATTCACTGATTAAAAATCTATCTTCTGATAAAAAATCTATCTACTGATAATTGTTTTAATTCAAACCTGAAAATTTTTCATTTCTGTTTTTTATCGAATTTTTAAACTTTGATCTTCTTGAATCTTTGTCTGATATATTTATCAGTGGAAAATGCTGAAGTGTTTAACAGATTTTTCAAAAGTAGCAAAAAAAATTTGTTTAACACAAAAAAGACTAGAAGCTTGCTAAAGGCTATACTTTTAGAGAGCACTTTTGTTCAATATTCACAAGATACAATATAATATGAAAAGTTTTTAATAATATCTGAAATTCTCTTTTAAGCCCCCTTTCCCGAAAAATTCCTTTTTTTATACCTAAAATTGAACTACTGAACCGCTGTGATCCCTGTATACTGTGTTTTAATTTAGGGGAAAACGTGTCATAGAATGGTATGCAACATTACATTTTAGACGATATATTTAAGACTTTAATACAGTTACGTGAAACTTTTTATAGAATTGCGTGGAACGTTAATAAAACCTATTTCAAATTTTCGTATCCCTTTTCTAAAATGTAGTATTTGCTGTAGGAACAATCCCCTCTGTAACACGTTTCGCCGCAGTTATCACTCAGAAAAAAAGTTTATTAGTAGAGACGCAGTCGGTTTTTTAAATACAAATTTCTACCTTACCGACATCGATACCGTGCTACAGCTGAATTGGTTCATTTCCGTGCTAAGTTTTTAGAATGTTCTCGAAGGGTTCCGACAATATTGCGCAATATCATGTTGTCACGTCATCGGGACCCTTCGAGAAAATTCTTGAAACTTAGCACAAACATGAACCACTTCAGCTTTAAAACGGTCTCGATGTCGGTAAGGTAGGAATTTGTGTTTAGAAACCTAGCTACTTTTGTTTGAATCAAAAAACTTTTTTCTAGAATATACATAGAAATTGTATTGAATCAAACAAATTTTGGTTAATTCCACAAAATAGTTGATTGAATCAAACCAGATTTTTGGTTGAATCTACCAAATATTTCATCTACCAAAAGATTTGGTTTAAACTATAAATTTTGTTTTATCATTCATGTGGTTGATTAAAACAATTTTTTTTTAAATCAACCAAACTTTTCTCAGCGTGATGAAAAACTTGGGTCTCTCAGTGAACTATTCTTATTTTCTAAAGTGCTAGAGTAAAATTTGGAATCACGAACAATTGTCATATGTGAAAGAAGTCGCTATCTCACCATAAAATGAACGGTAAAATTCATATCTCGAGTTTCACGGTGTGGAACAACATACGTGACGTACTTAAATTCCACGGTGAGAGGCGAATCGCCATTCATATCATGCAGAAGTACGTGCGTACTATCTGAAAGGCGTAAAGGTGGGTCGTAAATAGATAAGGCACTGCCTTGACCGTACTTTATTGCACTCTTAATCGTCAATCTGCTTGTAAGAATAGCTTTACTCACATGCATCTGTCATTTAAATCTCCCTTTCACCACTTTTAAATCCAAAAAATCTCGTTAGCTTTCAAACCACAATCGAACTGTTCAATCAGGGCTTGCAATAAAATTTTATATCATAGTCTTTGAACATAGTGGTCCAATAAAACTAGTTTTTTCTTTCATCTCTAACGCTAACGGCAAAATGATCCTTTTTTAGTGCTTTGACAAAAGAAAGAAATTTTGGAAGAATTTTTTTAGTGTTTGATTCTACTCAGTTAAGAGACCTGGTCTCATAATTCAGAGTCGCCGCAAGTCAGGGAATTTTGTTGGTCAGGGAAATGTCAGGGATTTTGAAAAAATTTCAATTGTCACTTTTTAAAATAAAAAGATCACTTTAGTCACGTTTCTTCCAATAAATTAACCTTATTTGAATTCAGGTCTATTTCTCAATTTTCTTGAATTATTTTGAAATTATTTAGGAATTTTAAAAGATTCCAAGAAATTTATAACAGATTTCAATAATTTGAAGATATTTCAAGAGATCCTGAATATTTTATGGTATTTTTGAAAATTACAAGGAATTTTCAACAACTTTAAAAATTTTCAAGGATTTCAGAAGGTGTCAAATGATTGGAAATATTTTATGGTATTTTAAAAGTTTCCAAAGAATTTTTAACAGATTTAAAAGTTAAAATTTAAAAAGTTTCAAGAGATTTCAAAAGATTTCAAAGGATTTGAAATATTTGAGGATATTTCAAAAGATTCCAAAGCGTTTTCAAGTGATTTACAAATTCTTTTGAATTCTTTAGAATTCTCTTATTGTTTTTTTTAATTCACTTGAATTCTTCTAAATTCAAACAATTCTACTCAATTTTTCAACTCAACATTTCAGCAAATTCTTTTTAATTCCCTTAAGTTTTTTTATTGCTTTCAATTCACTTGAATTCTTATGAATTTCATCGAATTTTTCTCATTTTTCTTAAATTCCTCTAAATTCGCTCAAATTTTAATGAAATTAATAGAATTTTTTATTTGTGACCAATTCATTTAAATTATTTTGAATTTCACCTAAATTACTTTGAAGTCTAATGAATTTATTCTGAATTCGTTCAAATTCACTTGAAATTCTTATCTTCTTCATCGAATTCTTCTAAATTTGTTCAAATTTGCAAGAACATTAGTCACATTATTATTAATGCACACTGAAAAAATGGTTTAGCTGTCCCAGCTAGAAGTTTAGCTGGATTTCGTCTTCTAAGAAAATGTAGCTGTATTACCTAAATTTCTAGCTGTGTTACCTAAATATCTAGCTGTTTTAGCTATAATTTCGCCATCTAGAAATTATCTAGCTAATTTATCTAGATAATTTCTAGGTGGAAAAATTAGCTAAAACAGCTAGATATTTAGGTAAGGCAGCTAGAAATTTAGGTAATACAGCTAAATTTTCTTAGAAGACGAAATCCAGCTAAACTTCTAGCTGGGACAGCTGGTCTTTCAATATTAATAGCCACAGAAAATGAAAAAATTAGTCAGGAAAAAGTCAAGGAATTTTGAAAGTAAAATTTTGCAGCCACCCTGATAATTGTCCCGTTTTTGGTTTGTTGACAAAGCGCAAAAAACGCTTATTTTGTTCCATAATTTCCTCGTCTGACGGTACGAAAGATTCCCATAACATTTTTGATTTTTTTTTAATTTTCAATTTATGTTCTGCTGGATAGCAGAGAAGATGAGTTAAGACTCAAGATTCATAAGTCGGCTACTCAGATATATGAAAGAAAAAATATTAGGTTTTTTTCGAGGTAGAAAAAGTCTGGGCTTACCTGAGAACTTTTCCAATCATACCATCACTGAACTCGGTGGAAACGGCCAGACGTAATGAAAGATCACGGAAGAAGCTCTGGTCGAAAGTTTTCCCAGGTTGCAGTAAAATCTTTTTTTATCTTCTTTCTTTTCATTTATTTTTTTTTTATTTTATTTTATTTTTTTTTTGCTTCACCCTGAAATCTCTGAGCAACGAGGAAGTTTATTCAATCTATGTAATTGGACGGACAAGACAAGGCTAAATCTGACGGCTTCCTTGGTCAAGATAAAATGGATTAGTCACTGATCCTTATTGGACATAGTAAACGACAAAAACAAAAAAACAATTTTGCAAGATCAATTACAGAATATTCTCCAATTTATCATGGAACTAGAAAAAAATGTGTCCGTGGCTTTAATATAATCTTCTTTGCAATTTTTTTAGCGTCTGCAAATAAAAGTAAAGTCTACTACAAAAAAGTTATCGATCGGACAGAGGCAAAGAGAAAAAACGGGAATTTTATTCACCAGGAACTATTGCTCATAAAGCAGTTTCTAAGATAAATGGACAAGTTTAATTCCAGATTAATATTGTGGAATTTATTTTTAGACGCTTCCAAAGTAAGTCGAAGTTAGCGTTTCAAATTGAAAAGTTTCCCTTTTCCCCTTCTTTATAGAATTCTTCTTTTTCCCCTGTTTTTGAGTAACTTCGTTTTCCCCCTTTTCTCGTTTTTTCACTTAAATGCGAACTGAATTGACAAAACCCAATAAGAAAATCGAACTTTTTGGGTTGGAACCTTATTATTTTTAGTTGAAAAGTCTACTATTATATTTTTGGTTCAGAATTCTACTATTTGTTTGAATATTCAACTATCTTGTTAAAAATTCCTTTTTTTAACGAAGATTCATCATTTTAGTTGAGAATTTATTCCTTTGGTTAAAACTGGAACTATTTTATTGACAATTTAATTATTTTGTTGAAAATTCAAATATTTTGTTAAAAAGTCATCTTTTTTTTGTAAAAAATTCAACTTTTTCGTTGAACATTCATCTTTCTGGATCAAAAATTCGTCCCTTTGGATTGAAATTTCAACTTTTTGGGTTGAAAATTCAACTGCCTTTTTAAAAAAATCGTCTTTTTGGCTTGACATGAGTCTTCTTTTTTGGTTGTAAAGTCTACTATTATATTTTTGGTTCAAAATTCATCTTCTGGTAGCAAAATAATCTTTTTTGGTTGAAAGTGAATTAATTTTAATTCAGAAGTATACTACTGTATGTTTTGGTTTAAAATTAATCTTTCTTGTTTCAAAATTTTACTATTTTGTGGAAAATTTCATTATTTTGTTGAAAGTGCAACTATTTGCTTAAAAAGCCATCTTTTTTGGTCAAAAATTAAACTCTTGGTTGAATATTCGCCTTTCTGGATACAAAATTCGTCCTTTTGGAATGGAAAATCATCTTTTGGTTTAAAAGTAATCTTTTTTGGTTGAAGATTTTTCTTTGCAGGTTGAAATTAATGATTTGGTTCAAAATTCTTCTTTTAAAATTAACTTTTTTGTTGAAAATTTATCTTCTTGAGTTTAAAAGTCAAATTTTTTCTAAACCATTCGACTTTTCAGCTTGAAAACTCAACTCTTTTGTTGGAAATTAGTCTTTTTTTGGTAAAAAATTCATCTCTTTTAGTAGAAAATTAATCTTTTTTTTGCTGAAAATTCAACTGTTTTCTGAAAAAGTCATCTTTTTTTGTGGTTGATTCTTAACCAATCTATTTAGATTATTACATTTTCCTTATAGGAAAAGAAACAATCCAAAAAAATACATTTCTAAGATTGCTAATATTTAAAATATTCTTCGTAACAAAAATTTTAATAAAAAGATTTCTTTGAAGAAATTGAGTTAAAAATAATTGGCCGCAATTAAAAGAATTTTTAAAATATTCATAAGCAAACCCTGCAGATTGGAACGAGATCGAAAATTGAACTTTTTTGTTGAATATTCGTCTTCTTGGATATAAAATTCGTCCTTCTGGATTGAAAAATCATCTTTTGGTAGTAAAGTGATCTTCTTTTGCTTGAAGATTTACCTTTGTAGGTTGAAAATTGAACTATTTTTTCAAAATTGGTCTCTTTTGCTTGAAATTTCAACTATTTCGTTGGGAATGAAAATTAACTTTTTTGTGGAAAATATATTTTTTCGAGTTAAAAGTCAAATCTTTTCTAAACCATTTGACATTTTAGCTTAAAAACTCCGGTCTTTTTTGGAAAATTCGTCTCTTTGGGTTGAAAATTCATCTCTTTTGGTAGAAAATTAATCTTTTTTTTTTTTTTTTTGAAAATTCAACTATTCGGTTGAATTGCTGCAGTATTAAGCTAGTTTTGAAAATTTATTTCTCGCTGTCTGAAGTTTGTCGTCAATGGTTTCTCAATTTATAGAAACAAAATGATCATAAATTTAAGAAAAAGGAATATCCATCTCATAAAGTGTGCAGTTTCAAATAAAAATGCTTTATTTTAGTTATGGTTTACCTATGAGTGAAGTAATCTGCTGATATTGATAGACAGCTAATATTATTTTTTTCCGGGTTGAAATGTTGAAAAATGAAAAAATAAAGAATCCTTAAAATTTTTAATTAGTAAAAATTAAGGTTTACATTTATATTAACAAAGAATGTTTTGTTTATGTTTAGTGAATGATGTATTCAAATGCTTGGTGGTAAGTTTGTTATAAATATAATATTCGAACATATGAAAGGTACTTTGATGGCAACAGTATCAGCTCCCACTGTTTTCAGTCTAATCTTAGCAATAATTAAGATAAGTTTATTATAGAATATAAAAATATACTGAACACCTTCGTCACATTTCGTTATCGCAATATTGGTAAAAAGATATATAGACTAAAGTTGGTCAGTCTTCTTTTTCAGCCTCGCTAAATAAAAAAAGTTGAAACAACAATATTTATATTTTTTTAATTCTTTAAGTAATTTACAGGATTTTATACAATTTAGCTCGCTATCGAAAAGATAAATTAAATTCATCCCACATATAAATTACTATATCCAAATGTAAATTTAAATCCCTCGCAACAAACGACTATAAAATTCCACGTCATTAAAAATCTAATTTTTAATTTTCCAGCATCTGTAGTATAAACTTCGCATACTTTTTGTGTGGGAAATACGAGTACTTTGTAAAATTGCACTTTCAGAAGTGCTTTTGATCTAAGTGGGTGTGAAACATTCGTGAATAAATTGTTATTCATTCTTCTTTGCAAACTGACATCACTACGAGAGTGAGTAACTACTCACGTGACAAAAAAACACTTGTTCCTTTTATGAATCTTTTATGACTATGTGTACTTGAAAAGAAAAGGAATTTCCGGAAGTTCATTTCCCTTTCAGTCATTCTTAATCCCTATGAGATTTTATCAAGATAATTATTCAGTAATAATTATTACAGGCCTCACAGACAGGTCTCTATATCCCCTATTGTACCCTATATTCAGTTAAGGTCCCTAAAATACCATATTTTCACGATTTGGTCCCTATAATACCCTATTTGAAGCCGACAATGGAACTTTAAAAAAATTTATAATTTGATCAAAGCTTCCAAGAGTCAGGGATTTTGAGAAAAAATAGCAAAAATCAGGGAATTTCTATAAGAAGTAACTGTAAAAAATAATCAGGCCTGCTACACAGTCACTATTACGCACTCTTTTCTCAAATCACTTTTTAGTTGCATTTTTAAACTAAGTTCATTGCAGTTACTTTTCATTCAATAAATAACTCATGGCTTAATCACTATTCAATATATATTCCATACATATTTCTGAATGGTCTTGAATTATTTTGAAATCTTTCAGTGCATTTTTAAAAATTCCAAGAAATTTTTAATAGATTTCAACAATCTGAAGGGTTTTTTTATATTTTAGGGTATTTTTAAAAAATTGAGGGAATTTTCAAGAGCTTTTAAAAGTTTCAAGGATTTCAAAAGATTACAAAAGATTCCAAGGAATTTATTTATTTTTTTATTAATTTGGAGGGATTTCAAAGCGCTTAACATATTTTAGGATAAAGAGTTTTCTAGAATTTCGGAAGATATGGAGCGATTTTACAGGATCTATAAGGTTTTAACATAGTTTAAAAGATTTCGTGGGATTTTATACGGTTTCCGAGGATTTCAATGATTTGAGGGATTTTTTAATCTCTCAAGGTATTTTAATAAATTTTCCAGGATTTCAGGAAATATCACCAGATTTCATAGAATTTCACGGGATTTAAAACATTTTAGTGCATTTTAAAGAATTTATTCAAGAGAAGTGGATTATTTCGTAGGCTTTCAAAAATTTGAAGAGATTTGGAATTATTTTTTGAAATTCGCCATGAATTCTTATTTATCCTGAATTCATTTAAATTCTTATACATTCAATCAATTCTACTCAATTCTTTTGAATTCTCTTCAATTTTTCTAAACTTATTTCAAACTGAATTCAATGAATTTTTTATTGTTTTTGAATTCACTTGATTGTTTTTTAATTTCAGATTGATTTTCCATGAATTTCTTCGAATTCTCCTCATTTCCCTTAAATTCCTCTAAATTCACTCAAAT
This sequence comes from Andricus curvator, assembly GCA_932195095.1. Classification (NCBI taxonomy): domain Eukaryota; kingdom Metazoa; phylum Arthropoda; class Insecta; order Hymenoptera; family Cynipidae; genus Andricus; species Andricus curvator. Next base: position 431,255 of record CAKNYM010052353.1, read on the forward strand.
TTTACTGGAATCAATGGCATTTCTACAATTTTTAAAATTATTTTCAGTTCATTTGAATTCTTTTGAATTGTTTTATATGTAGTCATTAGTCACTTTTTGGTTAGAAATTAGTAGGGTTTCAAAGACTTTAAGAGATTTGAATTTTTTTTTGGAATTCACCCTTAATTCTTATTAAATTACCCTGAAATCTTTTAAATTTAGACATTTTATCAAATTCTTTTGGATTCCCTTGAATTTTTCTGAGCTCATTTCAAAGTTACTGAATTCTAGGAAGATTGTTCATATTTTTAAATTTTTTTCCATTTATTTAAATTCTTTTTTAATTCACCTTGAATTTTTATAAATTTTATCGAATTCTTCTCGTTTACCTTAAATTCTTCTAAATTCACTCAATTCAATGGATTTAAAAAAAGTTTGGATTGAATTCATCTTTAGGTCTTTAAAACTCGTCTTAAATTCTTAGGCATTTCATGAAATTCTTTTCAATTCTCTTAAATTTTTCTAAACTTATTTCAAACCGAATTCAATGAATTTTTTCATATTTTTTTATTGTTTTGAATTCACTTGATTGTTTTTTAAATTCAGATTGATTTTTCATGAATTTCTTCGAATTCTCCTCATTTCCCTTAAATTCACTCAAATTTTACTGGAATCAATCGAATTTTTTCGATTTTTTAAATTATTTTCAATTCTTTTGAATTCTTTTGAATTGTTTTATAGTCATTAGTCACTTTTTTGGTTAGAAATTAGTAGGGTTTTATAGATTTCAAGAGATTTGAAATTTTTTTTTTGGAATTCACCCTGAATTCTTATTAATTTACCCTGAAAATTTTTTAATTCAGGCATTTTATCAAATTCTATTGGATTCCCTTGACTTTTTCTAAGCTCATTTCAAAGTTACTGAATTCTATGAAGATTTTTCATTATTAAAAATTTTTTTCAATTCACTTAAATTTTTTTTTAATTCACCTGGAATTTTTATGAATTTTACGAATTCTTCTCATTTACCTTAATTTCTTCTAAATTCGTTCCAATTTTCCGGAAATCAATGGAATTTTTTTGATTAAAATTTGTTTTTTAATTCATTTGAATTCTTTCGAATTTAATTTTAATTGTTTTGAAGTCTTATGAATTTAACCTGAATTTGTTACCCTTTGAGCGCGAAAAAAGTACCCTATGAGCGTGATAAAAAGTACCCTTTGGTCCCTATATTCTATCCCATAGGGACTGTGAGGCCTGTTATTATTTAAATGGGAATTTCCCTCAGAATTCCTCGCTAGTGGCAGAGTTCATAAAATCGTAACATGTTTCTGGTGACTCGTATCTGGCTCATCAGTATCTGGCTCGTCGCACAGTAGGGGGAACATTTAAAGCTAATCTAATCCGGTCATTGTCGCGGTTGAGGAAACTTCCCTCATTACAGACGAACGTACAGAAACATGGAACTATAAATATTGTACCATGTTTGTCATACTATCACGAGTTTCGTTCGTGGTTGTTTCCAAATTTCGAAAATGGAACAATTACTTGCTAAAAATAATAGTAGACAGCAAAATTGTTTTATAAAATCACTGCAATTTTTGAATTTAAACTATTCATAAAATATATAAAATTTACCCGCTTTTCGAGATACCCATTTTTTATTTCCATTCGATAATTGCGGTTGTCATCGGTCAGGGAAAACCTGGAAATCAGGGAAAAGAAAGGGAATTTTTTTGGTTAGGGAAAGTCAGGAAAAAACCAGGGATTTTGAAAAAAATTGGCAAAAGTCAGAGAATTTCTATAATAGGCACTCTAAATTTATTTAGAGTCAAGGATTTACTGTCAAGGATAATGAATTAAGAATTCTAGTTTGAAATTTTTAAAATTCATCCTGTTTGGTTGAAAATTTAACTTTTTTGGTAGAGAATTAACTTTTTTGTTGAAAATTCATATTTCAGTGTTGAAAATTCATCTGAAATCTTTTTCGAACTGTCTACCGTTACGGAATTTTCCGTAATTTTCTAGCTCGTTCTGGGCTAACTTCGCGGAAAATTCCGTAATACTAGCCCTAACGCTATACTTGACCGGTTAGTTTTACGAAAAATTCCAATCTTTTTTGGCTGAAAATTCAAATATTTGTTTAAAAATTCCTCTTTTCGGTTTCAAAATTCATCTGTTTTGGTAAAAATTTAATCTTTTTTAATAAAAATGCAACTTTATGGCTGAAAATTAGTCTTTTTTGGTCGAGGATTCAACTTTTATTAAATATTAATAATTATAAATTTATTTTATTATTATATATCATATATTATTATATTATTTATGAAATTATAAATTATAAACTTTTATTAAAAATTAAAATATTTTTTGATTGAAATGTTGAGAATATGTATTTTTTAGTTGCAAATTGAATTACTTGGTTTAAGGTTGAACCGATTTTCTACAAATTGATTTTTTATTGAAGATTCATCTCTCTAGTTTAAAGTTCATCTTTTTGGTTGAAATTTATTAAAAAAATTTTTTTTTTGGTTAAAGATTCGGCATTTTAGTTGAAAATAAACTATTGCATTTTTGGTTGAAAATTGACTTTTTTAAGCTGAAAATTCAACTAATTGAGCAAAACCTTAACCACTTTTTCAAAAATTTATATTTTTGGTTGAAGGTTTGTCTCTTTGATTAAAAATCTAACTATTTTGTTGAAAATTTTGTTTTCTACTTTGATTGAGAATTTATCTTTTTTAGTTAAAAAATCGTCTTTTTAATACAAAACTAATCTTCTTGGTTGACATTTCTTATTATTTCGATAAAAATGCAGCTTTTTGGTTGAAAATCAATTTTTTTTAAAATGAAAATTCAACTTTCTTACCGAAATTCTTTTTTTGGCTTGAAAGTTCAACAATTTTTATAAACTTTTTGTTCTTTCTTAACTGAAAAGGTTTTATTTGTTGACAATTAGTCTTTTTGGTTAGAAAATACATATTCTGAGTTGAAAGTAGAATTGCTTTGTTAAAAATGAATTTTGTTGTTGTTGAAGATTCATCATTTTAGTTTAAAAGTCATATATTTGGTTAAAAATTAAAGTATATGTTTGAAAATTAATTTTTTTTTAATTCTTTTTTTTCAATTTTTGGTTAAAAAGTTACCGTTTTCAGTTAAAAATTCAAATATTTGTTTGAAAATTTATTATTGTTGTTGAAAATTCATATTTCTTGGTAAAAAATTAATCTTTTTGGTTGAAAATTCGTCCTATTGGTTAAAAACTCATCTTTGTAGGTTGAAAATTAAACTATTTTGTTAAAAATTCAATTATTTTTTTGAAAGTTACATTCCTTGGTTGAGAATGTAATCTTTTTGTTGAAAATTTAACTGTGTTTTGATTGAAGTTCAATCTATTTTGCTCGCTATTTTGTTTGCAAATTCATCTTTGTAGGTTAAAAATTCCAGTATTTGGTTAAAATTTCAACTGTTTTGTGGAAAATATAATTATTTTGTTAAAAATTCAAGTATTTGGTTACCAAGTAATCTCTTTTTGTCGAAAATTCAACTATTTTGTTGAACATTCGTCTATTTGGACATAAAATTCTTCCTTTTGGGTTAAAAATTCATCTTTTTTGGTAGAAAATTCAACTATTTGGTTAAAAATTCCTTTTTTTAAGAAGATTCATCATTCTAGTTGAGAATTTATTTCTTTGGTTAAAATTCAGTTATTTTTTTAAAGAATATAATTATTTTTTTTTAAATATCAAGTATTTGGTTTAAAAGTAATCTTTTTTTGTTGTCGAAATTCAACTGTTATGTTGAACATTTGTCTATTTGGACATACAAATTCTGCCTTTTGCGTTAAAGATAAATCTTTTTTGGTCGAAAATTCAACTATTTGGTTAAAAATTCAACAATTTTGTTGAAAATTTGATTTTTTTTTTAATTCATCTTTTATGGTAGAAAAGTCATCTTTTTTGGTTGAAATAAATTTATAATGTTTTTTAATTAATTAATTAATTAATAATTTATCAATTATTATATATGTTATATATATATATTATTGATATCAATTAAAAAATTTTGATTCCGTTTATAAACGATTCTATGCTAAAAATGTTACTAGATCAAAATTCTGATCTTTAAATATTAATGGGCAGGGAAAATGGAAAATTGGTAAGGGAAAAGTCAGGAAATTTTGAAAATGAAGACTTATGGCTACCCTGTGTATCTCGGGTTTAATGGATATTAAATGAAAACAATTTCCTGAAATGGTACTTGGCTTATTACAAGCAGTTCAAGAGACAAATGGATTTTTATCTGCGTACATGCGAAGCTTGACGGAAATCGCGAGAGAAATACGAAGGATTGTAAGATCCTGTGGCGCAGGACTCGTTCTCTCTTTGTGATAAATTAAGTTCTCACTTTATCTGAGACAACGAGTAAATGTAACGTTCGCACTGGTATTTTTCTTCACGACGGGATACCCTGAAGAGTGTGATTGCTATTTTAAAAACGCTAAAGATGACGGTTAATAACGGTAAATATGATCGCCTGATAAACATTTTTACATTCTCATTCTAATGAGAAGGTATTGGTTTTATGTAAAAATTGACATAGTCGGTTTTCATCAAATCTCCACGTTTTGAGACCCCCTGAGCTAGAAAAAACGATTTTTACCAAGGTGTCTGTCTGTCTGTAGTCTGTCTGTCTGTCTGTCTGTCTGTCAGTCTGTCTGTCTGTCTGTCTGTCTGTCTGTAGCCACGATAACTTTCGAAAAAATGATCAGATTTGATTGAGCTTTGGCACACTTTTTTATGGCCGAAAAATAGAGAACGAGTTCGTTAACCAGCTATTTTGGATGAAAATCCAAAAAGTGAGCACATTTTGAAAATTTTTGAGACCACTTTTTTGGAAGATTTGAAAATTCTATGTACGGTTATTAGTAGTACGCAAAATGACGAACAAAATATTCTTATGACTTTTCGTGATAAAAAAAAAATTACTGGAGTTATAGCATTTTCAAAATTCCAAAAAACAAACGAAAATGAACATTTTAAGCCGAAAAACGCACGATATGAAAAAAAGTCAAGAGGAGAAAAACGTTGCTTTTTGAACACCCTATAATATTTTCATAACAACTTTTTGAATTTTTTGAAAAATAAAAAATTCAAATTTTGATCGCACAAAAAATTAATGAAAAATCAAAAAAGCCATTTTGCTGTCAAACTATGCAAGATACCAGAAAAGATCATCTCACCAAAATTGTGCACCTAAAAAAGATCTACAAATTTCTTATCATTCACTTTTTGATATGACGCGCAGTTTTTGTTTTATTCATAAAAAACAGCATTGAAAATAGAAAAATCAAATTTTCAGACTAATATTACCAGCTACGAAAAAATGACTGAAACAAAATTTGTTCATCCAAGGAAGAGGTACAAATTTATTGTGACTCATGTTTCGATAGGATGCGTGGTTTTTGTTTTATTCGTGAAAATAACATTGATAGTAAAAAAAATCAAATTTTTGAAAAAACAATGCAAGGTACGAAAACATATGAATGAAAAAAAATTGAGCATTCAAAAAAGACTTACAAACCCGTAATCAATTTTTGTGGTAAGAATATATTCAAAATGAAAAAATTAACTTTTTTGATAAACGGCACAAGCTAAAATAAAATGTTAACTAATAAAATTTGTCGCCTTAATTATATCATTACTTTTCATTTGAAATCAAATACCAATTTAGTAATTTGTATATGAAGAACATATAACACGAAGCACAAAGTGCGCGCTCAGTGTATTTACCAAATCGCACGCCGTAAGTGCGCTCAAACTTTTTTGTTTCTATCATACGTTTCAAATGATTTTCAAATCAAATATCGAGCGCGAAGCGCGAGTGTCTGGATGAGAATGTGTTCCTTAAGGTCGATAGAACCTTGAGTAAATAAAGTTCCTTTTCAGTTTAAAATAAAAACAAATTTAACAATCACTTAATATGTAGAGGTTTTGATAATTTTATAATATTTGCAAACAAACTTTTTCTTTTCATCGAAGTCGAACACGAAGTTCAAAAATCTAGAGGAGCCGAGCGCGTAGCGCGAGGTGAATACATAATCGAGCGCGAAGCGCGAGATAAATATATGACCGAGCGCGAAGCGCGAGATCCAATAGTCGCGCGCCCTAGGCGCGCTCAAACTTGCGAGCGAAGCGAGCCGCGCGCGAAGCGCGCCACGAGAATGTGCCCGCGAAGCGGGCAGATTTTTTATTCTTCCTTTACGTGTATCTGTTATAGGAAATATATTTTTGTTGTATATAATCCACATTAGTTTATAATTAACACAGGGTTGCTACAGGTCAGGGAATTTTGGAAAGTCACGGAATTTAAAACTGGTCGGGGAAAGTCAGGGAATTTTCGATAAACTGAAGTTAACGTTAATTTGATTATTGTTTTGAAACATCAACAATTTTGTTAAAAAGTCATTCTATTTGGTTGAAGATTCAACATTTTTGTTGAAAATTCGTCTTTCTGATATGCCAGTTTATTTCTTTTTCTAGCAATTTCATTTTTTAAAATTAAAAATGCAACTTTTTGGGTGAAAATTAATCTGTTTTGGTTTATTTCAACTATTTTAGGTATTAAATTTATTTTTTGACTCAAAAATATAAAAATTCTGTGTTTGGTTGAAAATGTATCTTTTTTGTTGAAAATTCATGTAAATTGTTTAAAATTGGTCTCTATTGGTAGAAAATTGAACTGTTTCATTGAAGATTCATCATTATAGTTGAAAATTCATTTCTTTCGTTAAAGCTTTAAGAATTTTGTTAAAAAATATTTTTTGTTTGTTTGTTGAAAATTAATTTTTTAACTAGAAAAGTAACTATTCCATTCTTGCTTGAACATTCATTTATTTGATTAAAAACTCGTCTTTTTGGCCTGAAAATCCAATTATCTGTGAAGAAAATTAATATTTTTCTGTTGAAAATTCAAATTTTTGTAGAAAATTCGTCTTTTTGACTTGAAAATTCAACATTTGAAACTTTATTTTTGTATCTGAAAATTTATCTATTCTGCTTTTCGTTGAAAATGTATCTTTTTTAGTAGAAAGTTCATTTGTTTTATAGAAAACTCGCCTTTCGTGGGTTAAAAATTCAATTAATTTGGTAGAATAATAATATTTTGTTGTGAAACTTTTTTTGTAGTTACTGGTCAGGGAAAGTCAGGGAATTTTCGATAAACTGAAGTTAACGTCAATTTGATTATTTCGTTGAAACATCAACAATTTTTCCTAGCAAGTTTATTTTTAAAAATTAAAAATGCAACTTTTTGGTTGAAAATTAATCTGTTTTGGTTGAAAATTCAACTATTTTGTTGAAAATTCATCTTTTTTGGTTTATTTCAACTATTTTAGGTATTAAATTTATTTTTTGACTTAAAAACATAAAAATTCTGTGTTTGGTTGAAAATGTATCTCTTTTTGTTGAAAATTCATGTAAATTGTTTAAAATTAGTCTCTATTGGTAGAAAATTTAACTGTTTGATTGAAGATTCATCATTATAGTTCAAAATTCATTTCTTTCGTTAAAACTTTAAGAATTTTGTTAAAAATTATTTTGTTTGTTCGTTGAAAATTAATTTTTTAACTGAAAATGTAACTATTGCATTCTTGCTTGAACATTCATTTATTTGATTAAAAACTCATCTTCTTGGCCTGAAAATTCAATTATCTTTGAAGAAAATTAATATTTTTCTGTTGAAAATTCAACTTTTTGTAGAAATTTGGTCTTTTTGGCTTGAAAATTCAACATTTTGCGTGAAATTTCGTCCTTTTCGGTTGAATTCGACTGTGTTTGCTTGAAAATTAATTTTTTTATCTGAAAATGTATCTATTCTGCTTTTCGTTGAAAATGTATCTTTTTTAGCAGAAAGTTCATTTGTTTTATATAAAACTCGTCTTTCTTTGGTTAAAAATTCAATTAATTTGGTAGAATAATAATATTTTTGTGTGAAACTTTTTTGTAGAAAATTCGTTTTTTTCAGCTTTAAAATACGAAACAGATTATTATAACTATTTCATGTTTGGTTGAAACCTTATCTTGTTTAGTTGAAAATTCAACTGTTTCCTTAAAAATTAATTTACTTGATAGAAAAATCGTCTTTTTTTGGATTGAAAATTTAATTATTTCTGTAGAAAATTATTGATTTTGGGTTAAAAATTCATCTTCTTTTTTAGAAAATTAGTTTTTCTTTAGCTTTAACACACAATAATTATGTTGGAAATTACCTTTTTTGTTAAAAATTCATATTTTCGAATGGAAAGCTCGACTGTTTTATAGAAAATTTGTCTTTTGGGCTTGGAAATTCAACATTTTGGATGCATTTTCTTTCTTTATTGACTGAAAAATCTTTCTCGTTTGAAAATTCAGCTTTTTGTTGAAAATCCCTATTCTTGGTACTAAAATTTATCTTTTTGAGTTAAAAACTGAACTATTTGGTTGAAAAAAGCTTAAAAGTTCATCTATGTTGTTGGAAATGTTATACCTTATATAACGGTCGGGGAAAATAAAAAAATTTTCATGGAAAGTCAGGGAATCTCGAAATTGGGATTTTGTATTTAATTAATTAAAACTGATTTAATCAATTAAAATTTGATTTTTAGAGAAGGAAGAAATTTAAGAAAGGAATGAAGAAAAATATACAAAAATAAAATAAAACTAGATTCTAGAATCTAGGAATTTTCAGACTAGGACCAGACTAGAGAATAGGAAGATGAAAGAAAAGATGCGCGATCCGTCGTCGAAATACCTAAAGTGTCATTGATCCTTAAAAGTTTGGGCCTCGAGCAAGGCCCTATACAAGGCCGACCTCTCAATACTTGTTTCTAAATCCATTCTGATAGAGATCCTGAATTTGAATTTCAGATTTTGATAATAAAATTTAAGTAGATTAGATTAAAAATTTTCCTAGACAATTAAATTATTGTATACAGTAAGTTTGTTTTATAAACAATAGAATGGTCCGGGAAAATGATAAATTTATTCTGAAATGGCATAGCCCTACTGATCCCTTTAGTTAAAAAATTATCCCTGACTTTTGTGTTTCAATTAAAAAAAAGATGTTTAACTGAAACAGTCTTTAGTATTACCATTTTAGAACAAAAAATAGCTCTTTTTGTTCTTAATAAATATACCTCGAAATAAACATTGTATTTTCACCAATTTTTGCATACTGAAACATCTTTCGTTTTATTTGAGCTTATCATAGATTTCAAGGATTGAAGTGCTTTTGTCACGTATTTTATTGAACTTGGCAAAGATCTGAAGAAAATCTCAGAGGATTTCTGCGAATCCCAGAAAATCCAAGGGATTTAATTAAAATTGAGGGACTCTAGTGGGCGATCAAAGTTTCAGGGAAATGATCCGTCTTTCTTTTCACCCTCCAATTTCCTAAAAAGATGCATTATTTATTTTTTGTTCTATTTCATTTCATCAATTATTGTTTAGTTATACAAACAAAAATAAAAAACTAGACACCTGTCATTTTCGAAAATAAATTTTATATTCTTATTCACTATTGACTAATTATTGTGACTATACTTGTTATTATTGACTAGTTCTTCTTAGTCATGAGCTAAAAATATTGTTTTCGTCTACCATTCCCTATTCGAATATTTAGAACTTCTTTCTAGAAAATAAAAACAGGTTATGAATGAAAATGTAAATTTATCTCTTTTCTCACTAAATAAGCCGTTTTATAATTTTTTGTATGGGATTGGGGACCCCTTTAACGACACTGCAAAAAGAAAAACGGATGCTAGAAGAAATAGTCGGGCGACGTTTTGACATAGACAGGAAGACGGATTGTTGTCTCCGTATGTAGATTTATGCTAATCAGGTCTTATCTCTTGAGTACGAAATTAATAGACGCGTTGCGCCCAGACGAGGCTTAAAGCGACGTTGATAGGCATTTCGCTCGTAAAAGTGACCTACTGGTAATATTTTGTGCATGTGCAGATCCGAATTCCCATGTGTGGATGTCAAAGTAAAACTTAAACCTAACTTGTTTACTACCAAAGAACCTCAGCTTTGACATAAGATCAACCCACCTACGCTCTTTTTCTAACTTTTATAACGAAGATTCGAGCCTACAATTTATTTCGGAAAAATAAACATTTTATTACGCATTAATTTAGTTGGAACATCAGTATGTTTTCAGTCGTTCTTTATTTTGTTGTGACGTTGATATTCGAGGTCTATCCCAAAAATAAACAGTGAAAAAAAATTCTCTCTGAAGATACGGGCTGTGACAGGAATTGAGAAATTTGGCCCGTCCTTGGATATCTTGGCCTATCCTGGTATCAGTTAAGTCCTATCCTTGGACCATATAAGGCCCATCTTGGGATCAACGAAGGCCAACGCCTAGAGCAGACCTAATCCATCATTTGTCCATTTGTTAGTAGAGCCTTGGCTGATCCTTGGCTCATTCTTGGACGAGCTAAGGCCCACCCTTGGACCAGTTAAGGCCCACCCTTGGACCAGCTAAGGCCCACCCTTGGACCAGCTAAAGCCCACCCTTGGATCAGCTAAGTCCAATCCTTGGATCAGCTAAGTCCAATCCTTGGATCAGCTAAGTCCAATCCTTGGACCATAGCTAAAGCCCATCTTTTGATAAACGAAGGCCAACGCTTGTGTCATATCTGAACCATCATTTATCCAACCATCAGTATTTCCTAGAAGAATCTTGGCTTATATTTGGCCCATCCCTGGATCAGCTAAGTCCTATCCTTGGACTATCAAAGGCCCCTTTTTTGATAAACGATGGTGAACGCTTGCGTTCCATTTTAACCATCAGTTGTCCAGCCATCTGTCTTTCTTAGTAGAACCTTGGCTTACCTTTGGCTCATTCTTGGACCAGATAAGGCCCATCCTTTGACCAGCTGAGTCCAATCCTTGGACCAACTAAGGCCCATCTTATGAATAGCGAAGGCCAACGCTTGGTCCAGATTTTATCCATCATTTTTTCAGCCATCTGTCTTTCTTAGTAGAACCTTGGCTTATCATTGGCTCATTCTTGGACCAGCTAAGGCCCATCCTTGGATCAGCTGGGTCCAATCCTTGGACCAACTAAGGCCCATCTTATGAAAAGCGAAGGCCAACGCTTGGTCCAGATTTTATCCATCATTTGTCCAACCATCTGCCTTTCTTAATAGATCCTTGGTTCGTCTTCGGTCCATCCTTAGATCAGCTAATGAGCTAAGTCCTATCCTTGCATCAGCTAAGGCCCATCTTTTGATAAACGAAGGCCAAAGCTTGGCCCAGATCTGGCCCATCCTTGAACCAGTTAAGGCCCTTCCTTGGATCAGATAAGGCCTATCCTTGGCCTATCTTTACCGGTTTACCCAGTCTTTGGCCCCTTCGCATCCGAGTAAAAGAAAAGTCCCGTTGAGATCAAATTGGGATCTCGGATGAAGCCCGACTAGAAAAGTTCCATTTTAATTTGTAGAAATTTTTACAAGTGCTAATGGTACTTTTGTAGGGCAAAAGTATCGAAAAAGTCCCATTTATTTTTTTTTGAGCAGGTCTTTTTTAGGACAAAAGTATTTGAAAAGTCGCACCTAATTCTTTTTAAATTTGTACATGTCCTAAATAATTTCTGGAAGAAAATTACTACAATAGTACAATTTTATATTTTGCGAAATTTTTATAAGTGCTGATGGGATTTATGTCCCAAAATATTACTGCTGAAATAGGACTGAAGTACTAAAAAAATTCTTGTAAAAATTAAAAAAAAAATTAAGTGGTACTTTTCCGTTAGTTTTGACCTAAAGAAATCCTGGTGAAACCGCACATTTTTTGAACTTTTTTGGTTTTTTAGTCCAATTTCAGCAGTACTCCTTTGGAACATAAATCCCATCAGAACTTGTGAGAATTTCGAAAAAAAAAATGGAACTTATCTAGTACTTTTGTCCGATAAATGCTTTAGAACTTACAAAAATTTCAAAGGAATTAGCTAAACTTTTCCGGTACTTTTGTCCTCAAAAAAGTTCTTCTCGAAATAAAAAATAAAAATTAAGTGTAACTTTTTTGATTATTTCTCCTACAAAAGCCCCATCAGCACTTGCAAAAGTTACGAAAAAAATAAAATGGAACTTTTCTTGTATTTTTGCTCTCAATTGGATTTGAAAAAATTGGTTATAAAAGTTGGTGTACTCTTAAGTACTGATTTGTCTCATATCTAGTACTTTAGCGTGATTTTATCCGGAATCCAAATAGAACTTTTTTTCACTCGGGCATATGTCGCCACATTAACCCGTTTTTATTTATATAAATTTTAACCAAAAATATATATCACAGTTAAATAATGTTGTTAAAAAATAAAAAATAAAAATAAGATAAATAGTGGCCCACCTCAAATGGAAATTTGCACCAGAAGAGCCAGACAAAATAGATTTGTTAGAGCGGAATCAAAGAGAAGTTGAATTTAAAAAAAAGTAAAATAAAAAGGAAGAAGGCGTGGATAGAAAAAATGAAGCTCTCGAGGACGATAAAGAGGGAGCTGTTAATGGGGTTGAGGGGGAAATGGAATAATGGGTGGTGGAGAGCAAAGGCGTTTGGCATTATGAATATACATGCCTTGAAACGCGAAAGGTGTCTACTGTCTACTCGTGGCACGTTATGTACTTTTACTCTCAGGAAACAGTACCCATAAAAGTATTAGCATTTTATTGGCCAGCTCTCTCCACCTCTAAGAAAGTTCAGTGAGGGAAGAAAAGAAAGTTCTTTTCCTTATACAAGTTTTTTTACTTTTTTTCGTAATTTTTTAAATTTTATTAGCTAATTAATTAGTTATATAGATCAATTAAAAAATCAAGAGATATTGCACCATACCTCACCATTGCGTATCATTCTGATTATCAACCTCAGATGAAAATGATCCACTTTTGCGGATACAAAATATTAATTTTTGTATAAATTCATTCATATCTATCGAGTGGCAGTTGGTATACTTTTTATTGTAAGTCGTAGGCTAGTCATGACTGGAAAAGTATTTCTAAAACAAGGAACTTTGTATAAAATTTTGAATTTCAGGGTGGGAGAAAAATTTCAATTTTCCTATCTATGGCTCTCGAATTTAATTTTTCTCTTTCTAAATGTGTTAATATTGCAAACTAAAAATTATTTAAGTTTTTACCAAAAACTGTTGAATTCAACCAAGAAATAGGAATTTTCAACAAAATAGGTGAACCCTCAACCAAAGCAGATTAAATTTCCACCAAGCAGTTGTGATTTTCAACCAAAAAAGATACAATTTCCACCAAAATAGTTGAATTTTCAACCTATAATAAAGACGAATTTTCAACCAAAAGAATGACTTTTTAATCAAATTAACTTCAAGTTGAGTTTACTGAAAATTCCCTCACTCTCAGGCTTTTCATCGCATTCCCTGATATTTCCTGACTAGTTTTAAATTCCCTGACATTCACTAACTTTTTGGAATTCCCTAACCTGTACCAACCCCGATTTTTAACCAAATAGTTAAATTTTCAAACAAAAAATATGAATTCTTAACGAATAATTTAATAGTTGAATCGTCACCCAAAAAGATGATTTTTCGTCCAAGAAGATTAATTTCCTGCCAAAAAAGACAAATTTTCAACAAAATAGTTACACTTCGAACCCAAGAGATGCGTTTTGAACTAAAATGAGGAATTTTCAACCAAACAAGTGCATTTTTTACAAAATAGTTTAACTTTTAACCAAATGATTGAATTTTTAACCAAAAAAGATGAATTCTCAAGGAAAATATAATAATTGATATTAAGCCTAGAAAAGATTTCAATTTTAAATAAAAAAGAGCTGAATTCACGCAAAAAGACAACTTTTTAACAAAATAATTGAATCCTCTACCAAAGAAGGTTTTAATTTTAAACCAAATAGTTACAATTTTGATTGAAAAAAAAGATAAATTTGCTACCAAAAAAGATGAATTTTCGAAAAAAAATTTGCATCAAGGAAGAACAAAAATGCAGGCAAATTATAATTTGAAGGGGAAAATAATTTTCACTACAAAATAAAAATTTCTGATAACTATATTTATTTTTCATGTTTCTAGGTTTATTTTCTTTAAGGTTATATAAATAAGTTTTTGCTAGGTTTCTCAAATCAATACAAAACGATTTTTGAAGATTTCGGATATGTCGAAGAAGTATCTAGAAAATTTGTAAGAATTTTTTTTTATTATACAAGGTTTTACCAAATTCAGGGCAAAAATTGAGTTCAAAGTTGTAAAATATTTTTAATCTCTTAAAAATTTCTAAAATTCCTCAATATATTTTAAACTGACTCGAATTATTCCTAAAATTATCTTAGAATCTTCGTGAAAATATTTTAAAATATTCTCTCAAAGGGTGTGAAGTCTTTGAAATTAAATAATTTTGAAGTGAAAGCAAAAGAAAGAATAGAAATAGAAAAAGCAGAGAACAACCAAACGAAGGGAAGAAACGTAAACTGGAGAACGTAAAGACTGATGTAAAAATCTCGTACGTATGCAAATAAAAATTCATGAGACTCGGAAATCCTTTCAGAACCGGAAATCTGTAATGCATTATCAGAGTTACACAATATCCGCGTAACGGTAGCGGGCAATATCGCGAGAACACAAATCCTTCGAACAAGTCCGAATCCCCTGGAACCATATAGTCAGATATAAATATACAGGTACACATATGTACATATCTATCCGGTCAGATCCGTCGAAACGATCCATGCATAACAGTGCTTTTAACCGCGATAACGGAGAACCGTTTTCTCGCGCATTGATTCCCTTGGCAAAGCTAATCGATGTCAACGAGAGATTAGGGAAACCGAATACCCTTTGCCGGCTTATCAACCCCGATAGTCGCCAGCCATGAAATTAGAACAGAGCTTCTCTCATGGGTAGGAAAATGTAAGTAGCTACATGTATATCTGTAGAATATATCTATAGAATATAGATATACAAAGTCTAGGCCACAATTTTATACTTCCGAGGAACGCCTTCCAGGTCCTCAATTCGATTTTCCCTGAGCCAACTTACTCGAAATCGCTGAACGCTCTTACACTTTCTATTTTCAATAGGTTTCAACGTTTAGGTTTTGAATTTTCAATATTCAGGGCGTTTGTTTTTAATGAAAGCTCTTATTGTTGCAAAAAAAAAATGTCAGGGTGTCTAGTGATAATATACACTGCCGTTGGAAATTATCGGTACGACCAGAGAAAGTACTATTAAAAATCACTGCTGACTTTGAAACGTGATTGCTCGTTCAAAAAAGGAACGAAAAACTTTTTTAAAAAACCGTTAGAAAGTTTATTATATTGCGCGTCGAATGAGCCCTAATAGAGCTATTTTTGACCCTTTGAAGAGAATACCACGTGAGAAGTTTTAAACAAAAATGCAAGAATTTCTCGAATTTTGTACCTTGACTTCAACTTCTGTTATGACCTAGGAAAGTTGTAGCCAAAATCTGAAATTTATACCAGACAGTCTTCGAAGTCTTAATTTTAATTTAAGCTAATAAAACTTAAAAAATATGTATGGGTTCTCGAGATATGACTAAAAATGTCCAATCATGTCTGTGTCGGGTTCGAGTCGTCGTAACCAGCGAGGCCGACCGACAGTGGTGATCGCCGACTGAAACTCAACGCATCTAAGGAAGCCGTGGAGATTTTTAAAGTTTTATTGGCTTAAATCAAAGATAAGATTTCAAAAATTACGTCCTATCAATTTCAGTTTTTTCCTTAAGTATCGTAAGACACAGCATGAATTGAAGCTAAGGAACAAAATCTGAGAAATTCGCGGCGATCACCGCTCTCGCGGTCGACATCGGTACTCGCCGACTGAAATTTGACATTTGAGAATTGGACATGTTTAGTCGTATCTCGAGAACCCGTAAAGATTTAAAAAGTTGTATTGGCTTAAATTAAAGATAAGACTTCAGAGACTGTGTGTTATGAATTTCAGATTGTGACTACAACTTTCCTAGGTCATGCCACAATTTGAAGTCGAGGTGCAAAATTCGAGAAATTCTTACATTTTTTTAAACTTCTCACGCGGTATATTCTCTTCAAAGGGTCAAAAATATCTCTCTTAGGGCTCATTCGACGTGCAATATAATAAACTTTCTAACAGTTTTTTGAAAAAATTTCTCATTCCTTTTTTGAACGAGTAATGTCGTTTCGAAGTCAGCAGTGATTTTTAATAGTACTTTTTCTGGTCGTACCGACGAAATTTATATTGAGGAAAAAAGATTTATTTACACGTGCCAGACTTATTCTCAATCACAGACTGAAGTGATAAATATTAATCGAAACTACGTTGCCGAGTATGACACTATCTGTTTATCGATTATTTCTTAAGCTCTTTTAATGCCAATTACATAAAAGCTACATTTTTATCTTGTAAATAGGTTAAAAGCTATCAGAACTATCTATCAAATGAGACAGGATGAAGTTATTTTGTCAATTTTTGAAGAAGATATTGCAAAAGTAGTACAAATTTCAATGATTTCTTAAAATTTAAATTAAATATTATTTGTTAAACATTTTTCAATGTCCTTTGGATCATTTTATAGGTAAACTTCTATATATAGAAATGCAGCAACTTATCACCATCATTGTTAATATTTTTTCTTGCATGGTGCAAAATATTTAAAGTGGAAACAAAAATGTTGAACATATTTAAATACTTTTTTTAATTTGATTTTCTTATTATTTTCCTTCATCCTGGCTAAGTTTATATAGAATTCTGACAACATTCAACCTCTTTGAGAGTAAAAGTTTTAACTCTCTCTGATGATATTTAACGGAACCAAATATTTACTAGACTAAATAATAAAAAGAAGATGAAATGGAAATAAAGTCGATTTTGGGATAAAAGGAAAAAATTTCCGATGACTTAGTTTAGTGGGGCCGATAGGAATAAATGAAAATATTGGTTCGAAAGCGGGAGAAGGAGACGGAATGGAAGGTATGTATGGTGAGCGAAAGGTCAGAGGGAGTAAAGGGTATAATGGGTAGACGAGGTAGTCGGGATGAGTGAGGTTGATAAGTAGTTTAAGGAGCTAAGGAGCGAGGGACATGTAAAATAGGAGAGGCGAAGTATTAGGATAGAGGAGAAAAGGGAGAGGAAATAGTGAGAGGGTATAATGGATAAATGGGTTGGGAAGAAGTAGAAAGAAGAGTGAAGATCATAGTGAGAAGCTGCTGCGAGAGAGGAGAATAAGGAGCTAAGGAGGCAAGGGACTTGTAAAATAGGGGAAAGGGCGAGTAAAAAGGATACAAAGGATAGATGGGTAGGGAAGCTGCAGATGAAAGTGTAAAGATTATAGGGGACAGCTGGTGTGAGGGAGTGATGTTAAGAAGGATAAGGAGCTAAGGGAGAGAGGGACATGAAAAATAGCAGGAGAAACGAAGGATTAGGATATAGGGGGGAGAGAGAGTATGGTGAGTGAGTGAGGGGGAGAGGATATAGGAGGTATAATGGATAAATGGTATGGGAAGAGTTAGAGTGAATGGTGAAGATTATAGGGAGTAATTGGCTCAAGAGAGGGGTGTTAATTGGATAAGAAGCTAAGATGGCGAGGGACATATAAAATAGGGGCGAAGGAGAGTAAAATGAATATAAAGGATAGATGTAGAGGAAAGGAGTAAATCAATGTAGTTAGGGTATAGGGCGGTAGCTAGTGCAAGTAGGGACGATAAGGAGGATAAGGAGCTAAGGGACGAGGGACATGTAAAACAGGAGTGAGAGAGAGTGGAGAAAAGAGTATAAAGGACAGAAGGGGAGGGAAGAGGTAGAATTGAAAGGGAATCTTTAGCCCAATCTATATCTTCGCTCCCTTAACTCCAAACATGTAATTCCCGGGTTCATGCCAATTTAATAAATTAGATGCAAGAAGTTTCCCCTATTTTCCCTAAAAACTTTTCAATAATTTTTTGGACGAGAGTTTCTTACTACTAAAAGAGGCATTCAGCTTATACACTTTATTTTAGACTACGAAACCCCTATTCTATTTTCCCTATCCATATAACCCATTACGAAACGACTGGGTTCTCTTTTGTCTTCGGCTCATTTCCTCCTGGAAATTCTATTATGGCTGCGTAATGACGCGTTACTTGTGCGATTAATCGCATTCTGGAAACAGCCTCCACCTCGTCCTTTCCCAGTTCGCTCATTTTCGCTATTCTCTAGCTACCATATTACACAATTAATGTGAATGACGTCCATACAGAGATCCCTCTTGCCCGCGTTATGACACATTAAACTCAATTTAGTAATTACTGACTGTTTTGATATTACAAAATTTCTGGGCACTTATAATTCAATAAATAGTTCAGTGCACAGTAATTTTTCAATAATTATCGTTTAGTGCAGAGAGCAGCTGACAGTGACCAGAATTGAAGTTTAAGAATTTTAAATTAGATTAAAATCAAATTCAAAATCCTATTCAACGTCCAATACTCAAGTTAATGTATAGAATTCCTGAAAATAAAACAAGAATCCAACGACCAAATTTGGACAACCACCACAAAAGTGACCAGAATGTTAAGAATAATTTATTTTATAATTGAAGGCTTGTTTGACAAGAGAAACATGTTAATAATTCACCATTTTTTAAGGAGAACATGGGGTTGATTTCGATACCCTATCGTTTTGTAAACGGATCAGTAAATGTCGTCCATAAGAGAAAAAAAAATCAAATTATAGGCCGAATGAGATATCTTTTGATCATTTCATTCCAATGAGTGTGCCAATCAATCCTGTTATTTGGATTTAATAGGGGTGAAGAAAAGCGAGAGTAGAACAATGAGGGTTGAAATTAATTGCATTAAGTTAGCTTATCCTTCGGTATCTCGACATTTTTATGTTATGACATATTCTACCTCACTGTAAATGGCAGTTGATCAATTTGTTCCCGAAATTGGATAAAAATGATATGCAATGCTTTTTTCAGAATTCTGATACATTTTTTAAAAACAAAAAACCACTAAAAGTCGATGAATTCTTACACCGCGTAAATCTAAAGAAACGCTTTTTTTAGGTAACAACATTATTTCCATAGCCATAGACATAGAGATTTATAGCCCAATATAGGAAAATTGGAATTTATCTTCTACCCTGAAATTCAAAAATCTCTAAAATATTTCTTGTTGCTCCTAGGAAGTTGTAAATCTTTCAAACAGTGGAGTAAAAACTAGGTAAATCTACAGAATCACTTTTAGAACAAAAAATTTCCAGAGTTGAATATTCGTTTTTTTTTTTTGGCTGAAAATGAATTAATTTAACTGGAAATTTAACTATTCCAGCTGGGGATTCATCATTTTAGTTGAAAATTTATCTCTTTGGTTAAAAATCCATCTATTTCCACTTGAAAATTATTTCTTTTTGGTTTAAAAGTCTACTATTATATTTTTGGTAGAGAATTCTTCTTTTTTGGTTAAAAATTTTATTACGTTGAAAATTTAATTATTCTGTTGAAAGTTCAACTGTTTTGTAGAAAATTCCAATTCGTGGCTTGAAAATTCAACAATTTGGACAATTTTTTTTTCTTAACTGAAAAATCTTTCTTGGTTGAAAATTCAACTCTTTTGTTGGAAATTCAACTACTTGTTCAAAAGTTGAAAAATTTTGCTATTTTAGTTGAAAATTCATCACTTTTGGTAGCAATTTCATCACTTTGGTTAAAAATCCAGTTATTTTTGGTTGAAGGTTAATGCTTTTTAGTTGAAAAGTCATTGAGAATTGAGAATCTATTTTGGTCAAAAATTTTAATATTTTGTTCAAAATTTAATTATTTTGTTGAAACTTCAACAATTTTGTTAGAAAGTAATTCCTTTGCTTTACAAATTCAAATGTTTGGTTGTAAATTCATCTTTTCGGTTGAAAATTCATTTTTCGTTGAATCTTCATCGTTTTAGTTAAAATATTCATTTTTTCGTGGTTGCAAATTTAACTATTTTGTTGGAAATTCAACGACTTGTTCAAAAGTTGAAAAATTTTCCTAACAATTCAATTTTTGGGATGAAGATTCATCATTTTAGTAGAAAATTCATTTCTTTGATAGAACATTTAACTTTTTTGTTTAATACGCTTTTCTGGTAAAAAATTATTTATTTTGACTGAAACTTCTACGATTTCAGTTAAAGATTCATCATTTTAGTTAAAAATTCATCACTTTTGGTAGAAACTTCATCACTTTGGTTAAAAGTCCAGTTATTTTTGGTAAGGTCACTTCTTTTTGGTTGTAAAGTCATTGAGAATTGAGAATCTATTTTGGTCAAAAATTTTAATATTTTGTTCAAAATTTAATTATTTTGTTGAAACTTTAACAATTTTGTTAGAAAGTAATTCCTTTGCTTTACAAATTCAACTGTTTGGTTGTAAATTTATCTTTTCGGTTGAAAATTCATTTTTCTTTGAATCTTCATCGTTTTAGTTAAAATATTCATTTTTTCGTGGTTTAAAATTTAACTATTTTGTTGGAAATTCAACTACTTGTTCAAAAGTTGAAAAATTTTGCTAACAATTCAATTTTTGGGATGAAGATTCATCATTTTAGTAGAAAATTCATTTCTTTGATAGAACATTTAACTTTTTTTTAATACGCTTTTTTGGTTAAAAATTATTTATTTTAATTGAAACTTCTACGATTCCAGTTAAAGATTCATCATTTTAGTTGAAAATTCATCACTTTTGGTAGAAATTTCATCACTTTGGTTAAAAATCCAGTTATTTTTGGTTGAAGGTTAATTCTTTTTGGTTGAAAAGTCATTGAGAATTGAGAATCTATTTTGGTCCAAAATTTTAATATTTTGTTCAAAATTTAATTATTTTGTTGAAACTTCAACAATTTTGTTAGAAAGTAATTCCTTTGCTTTAAAAATTCAACTGTTTGGTTGAAAAATCATTTTTTCGGTTGAAAAATCATTTTTTCGGTTGAAAAATCATTTTTTGGGTTGAAAAATCATTTTTTCGGTTGAAAATTTAACTATTTGTTTAAAAATACATTTTTCGTGGAATCTTCATCGTTTTAGTTAAAATGTTCATTTTTTTTTTGGTTTAAAATTTAACTATTTTGTCAAAAGTTAATTAATAATTATAAGCAAAAATTTAAGTGAAATAATCGATTTTAATTTTAATATTTCAAAGCGTATTATGTGTTATTTATTAATTACATTAAATTAATTATTTTACATACATTTTAGTTGAAAATTCGTATTTTTTTGTTTAATTCATCTGTTTCTAATTGAAAATCAAAATATTTTATGTGGAATTATCGAATATTACTCTTTTCGGCGAGAATTCATTTGTTTTATTGAAGACTCGTCATTTTGATTGGAAATTTTACTATTTTGTTGAAAATTCCTTTTTTTCTTGTTTGTTAAATTATTGTTTTAACTGAAAATTTAATTCTTTCATTTCTGGTTCAAAATTTATCTTTTTGAGTGAAAAACTCAAGTTTTTGGTTGAAAATTTATGTATTTCATTTATGTTTTACGTAAGTTGTGGATGACCTCCCTTATAAAATTCTGTATGACTATTGTTACTAAAAGTCTTTAAAATAAATTTTGCAAACAAACTTTTTTTTTTGCATCAACATTATTTATATTCTAGGTGTAAGGTTTTTTCTATACCTAAAAGAACTTTTTAGAACTACTTGGGTAAATAACAAATTTCAGGAAGAAGTCAGAGAAAGTCAGGGAATTTCTAGATTGGGATTTTGTAGAAACCCTGAAAATAAATATTTTCGCTTGATTTAAGTAAACTTAATATTCAATTGCAATAAAAAAATTGAATGAAAACAAATTGGCAAAAAATGTCGGCAGCAGGAATCGAGCCCGGACTTTCCGGTTTCAAACTCGGAGCGCTACCGCCTGATCTAACCGGGAGTTGAAATTGATTGCGGTTCCTCTTGTCAGTTGTGAATTATGTTTGAAATTTGAAATTGCCTAATTTTGTTACTACTTTTATTAAATTGGTTCTGAATCTTTTTCTTTTGCTCCGTCTCAGAAAAGTAATTTCGTTTGCCTCCGCAGGAATGGTATCATAATATCTTTTCATCTTCCTTACAAAGAGGAAAAATTAAATCTGTCAGTGGTTGTAGCAAAAGTAGAGCTCATTCAGGAAATAAATTAATTTATTCTCCGCTGGGCTACCGATTTACAAACGCTTACTCGAATTTAATTATCCTTTGAGATACCTTCCCTCGCTCTCTTACAGTAAATAATTTCATTTTTCTCTATTTCGAATATCACACTTTTCTGTCTGTATCGTTTAAAATAACTTTCATCATCTCTTATCTTTTCCTCGACTTTTAAACGTTTCTTCCATTCGCAATTTATTTTTGAAATTAATTCTGCATTTTTTATAAGGCAGCGCATTTTCATATTTTAGAAGATAAAGAAATTCGACACAATCGATTTTGATTCTGAATTTTGTGTCGACAAGTCGAATGATTTTTATTGTCCTGAAAATTGTCAGGTTCTGGGGAAAAAGGAAGCAATGTCAGTACCGACACGTAGTTGAAAGCGAGTTGTCGTCTTTGGAATTCGTCGAGTTACTGATTCACCAGAATGTCGTAAAAATCTTTCAAACTATTTGCGTGACACGGGGACGTGATGCTTAAATAAAGTGAGTTACATAAAGAGGAAAAGAGGGTACATTTACGATTTTATATTCTTCAAATTTGAAATAGAATATAGAATAATATTTTATATATTCTCTAAAGTTTTGACACGTTCAAAAAATTCGGTTTCGACGACTGACAAATCAGTGAAAAGTGATCTTTAAAATCAGTCAATTTGACGAACTGATAATATAAGCCATTTTAGGTGATCCAATGTGCTGAATTTAAAAATCAAAATGTTAAGTTTTCAACGAAAAATGGAACAGTTAAATTTTCTATTAAAAAACGAATTTTCAATAAAATAGTGAAACTTTCAACCAAAGAGATGAATTTTCAATTGAAATGAATCGTCATTAAAGACGTAAATTTTTAACAAATTAATTCAACTTGCAAACAAGTAGTTGAATTCTCAACCAAAAAGATTAATTTTCTACCAAAAATGACAAATTATTAACAAAATAGTTGAATTTTCACCTAACACAGATACATTTTCAACTGAAAATAGAATTGTTAAATTTTCAGTAAATAATTTTCCACGAAACAATTAAATTTTTAACCAAACATATGGATTTTCAACGAAGGTAAATTTTCAATCGAATATGAAACAGTATAATTTTCAATTTGAAAAACTTATTTTCAAAAAAAAAGATTTTTAAATTAAAATGATGAATCATCAACCAAAAGAACAAAACGAATTTTTAACAAAGTAGTTCGACTTTCAGCCAAAAAAAAAATTAATTTTCCCAGAAGAAAATTGAAATTTTTTCACCAAAAAATAAAATTTTTCAACAAACTACATAAATTTTCAACCAAATAGTTGAATTTGCAACTAATAAAGATCAGTTTTTTACCAAAAATAAAATAGTTAAATTTGCAATTAACAAAATTAATTTTCAACCAAAATTTTTTTTTAAATAAAGTAGTTTAACTTTCAACCAAGTAGTTGAATTTTCAACCAAAAAACAACCAAAAAAGGAATTTTCAACCAAATAAATAAATTTTATGCCAAAAAGATGAATTTTCAACTGAAAATATGAATAATTACGAAAAGAATGCATTTGAAACTAATTTTTTATTTTTCAACCAAGTAGTTGAATTTTAAAACAAAATAAAATGAAATTTACACCTAGAAAATTAACAATTTTTAACTAAGTAGTTTAATTTTCAACTAAAAAAGATCATTTTCAACCAAAAAGGGAATGGTTAAATTTTCAGACAATAAGATCAATTTTTAACCAAAAAGAGCAACGAATTTTCAATAAAATAGTTGAATTTATAACCATAAACATAAATTTTCAACTACAATAAGAAATATCAATTCTTAGCAAAAATGTAATAGTAGTTGATATTTAAATCAAAAGAGATTATAATTTGAAATAAAAAACAGTTGAGTTCAAACGAAAAAATGAATTTCGAAACAAGAAGATTTATTTTCTACAAAAAAAAAAAACTTGGTAAGTTTTAATGGTAAAATCAGTCATTTCATGATCAGTGATTTTGATTCATTGAACAAAATATATTTCGATTTTCATCAAAAAGATGTACTTTCAACTGAAATAATGTATCTTCAACAAAAAAATGAATGTCGACTGCTTTGTCAGTCGAAATTACTGATTTTTCAGTTAAAGCATGCTTGATTATTGAATAAGTCAAATTTTCTCAGATTTAAATTTAGAGTCTAAGATTTTATTTTACTTCTTGTAAAAAATATCCTGACCCGAAAAAATATCAGATTTATAGTTCTTTTTACTTTACATTATGGTAGCCATTTTTTCTATAAAATTTTGATTTAAATTTCCTGTATAAAATCCAAGATCAATATTCGACCTTCACATAATTAGTGCCTAGGTCTTGAATTTCTTGCGAGTCTTCTAGGTCAAGATTCTCAGGTATTATTTTTCATTTGGTCTCCTTTCACTCTTCGGCAGCTGATTCTGGATGCAGAAAGAACTTTAGAGAACCGGTTTGCCGATTCCGTCGCACCAGCTCCCTCGGGATCTTGCGGTTTCTGCGTGGCGACGAACTTTTTTTATTTTCACCGTTGTGCTTGTCATACAGCGCCTGGGACTAATAAGAATCCTCCCAGACATGGCTGATGCTTCCAAGTTTAATATTTTTAAAATACCTTTCGTCTGCTTCATACTTTGCAAGAATGAACAGGATTTTAAGAAATTGAAAAAATAAAAAAAGTCTCAGTAAATTTCTGGTCAGATAATTATTTGTCAATAGGTTAATTTTGGCGAGGATTTTAGCAAAAGTGTTTTCCAAAACAGAAAATGATTTCGAGCAAAAGACATTCAAGATGAAAATGAAATCTGCTTTCCCAAGTGCGAAATCACAAACGGCCCAACGTTGGCCCAGTGCTGGC
>CAKNYM010052354.1:0-32849 GCA_932195095.1 Andricus curvator
TCATCTCCTTGGTTGAAAATTTAACTAGTTTGTTGAAAATTCCCTTGGTTGAAAGTTACTTTTTAACTGAAAATTTAACTTCTATTTTTGGTGTAAAATTGATACTTTTTAGTTAAAAATGTATTTATTTGGTTGAAAACTCATGTATTTTGTTGAAAATTCGTCTTTGTCGGTTAATTGTAAAGTGTACATAAGAAATTAGAAATTTCTTAAAATCTAAACTTTCCCAATCAAATCATATCAACTTCGTGTGCAGAAAATGGAAGGAAAATTTCATTTTCAATGAATGTAAAATTTCAGATAATGTAAATCGTCTGCAGTTGAACAATTTTGAATAAGGTCGAAGTGAATCAAAAAAATTACGTTATCTTTTCTTTTTTCTATTCTGGTGTATTCTGTTACACTGTTAGAAAAATCTCTACTAAATTTAGTACAAACGTAATGGAAGCAAAAATGCACAACATGAAATTAAATTTAGTATACCAGCGTACAGTAAATTTAGTATATTTATACTAGTGCACAATGGAGAACATACCTTGCAGACATAGTCGATTTGACCCTTTTTAAGTTTTTCAAAAGATTTTTTTGAGATTCCGAAATTAGCACAGGCCAAATGAACTAGAATGCCACACTCAACACAAGCGAGAACTTCTGATCCCCCTCTGTATATAACTATTTTACACACCGAACACGCTCCCATAGTTCTGCAGGGAAGAAAACCGTTACAGTTACGTATAAACAAAAGTGCAAAAACAAGAAACAATTAAGTGAGTTGAAACAAACTCACAATACTCTATAGAACAACTAACCGGCACTCTCACGAAATAAAAATTTTCATGTAATTAAACACTTTAAAACTTATATAAACACAACAAATTGAAGAGCGGCAAATTTACACGTCCGTATCCGATCGCCATGACAGTTAGTTTGGATAAAATGCAATTGTTTGTTTGAAAATTCAAGTATTTTGGTTGAAGATTCAACTACTTTGTTGGAAATTCATATTTTTTGTTAAAAAATAAACTGTTTTGCTAAAAAAATTCTACTATTAATTAGAAATTGATGTTTTTTTTTTTTTTTGAAAATTTAAGTGTTTGGTAGAAACTTAACTTTTTTCTTGATAAATCATATTTTTGGACTGAAAGTTCTACTGTTTTGTAGATAATTCCTCGTTTTGCCTTTGAAATTCAACAATTTTGTTGAAACTTCGTCTTTTTTAGTAGAACATTAATCTTTATGGTAAAAAATGCATCGTGTTGGTTGAAAATTCGTTATTTTTTTTGTTAAAAATAATTTTTTTATCTGAAAATTAACCTATTCAATTTTTTGTTGAAACTTTATCCTGTATATTGTAGATGTTGAAAATTCAACTGCTTCATAGACAATCCATGTATTTTGTTGAAAATTCGTTTTTTTGAGGTAGAAAATTAAACTCGCTGAAAATTGAACTTTTTGGTTGAGAATTCAAGTATCTTGTTAAAAGTTCTTCTTTCTTGATTGAAAATTATCTTTCTAGTTAAAAATTCATCTTTTCCGATTTAAAAGTCCACTCTTTTCTAAAATATTCCATTTTTTAGCATGAAAACTTAACTTTTTTGTTGAAAATTAGTCTTTTTGGGTAGAAAATTAATATCATTTGTTAAAAATTTATCTAACTGGTTGAGGATTCAACTATTTTGTTGAAAGTGTAATTAATTTGTAGAAAGTTCAACTATTTTGTTAAAGTCGTCTTTTTTGGTCCAAAATTCCATTGTTTTTTTTTTTTAATTCGTCCTTTAAGATTTAAAATTCTTTTTTTTATGGTATTAAAGTCATTTTTCTTGGTTGAGAATGAACTTTTTTGTTGCAAATACAACTCTCTTCTAAAAAGATCGTCTTTTTGTCTTGAAATCAACTATGTGGTTGAATTTTATTATTTTTTTGTTTGTATGAAAACTCAAACAATTGATTGAAAATGCATCTTTGTATGATGAAAATTGAACTATTTGATTAGAAATTCAACTATTTTGTTAAAGTCATAATTTTTTGTCGAAAATTCAACTGTGTTAAAAATTTATTTTTTGGATTGAAAATCCATATTTTATATTAGAAAAGTCATCCTTAACATAGTTTATGGATAGCCCCTAACTAGAAAAATTTTCCGTGTGACAAGAAAGCGCCCTGGCGATTTCTAGATGAGATCGTCTAGGAACGCATCATCTAGATTCTAGAATTGACCCCTTTCTAGAATATACTAGACGATTGCTAGACTCAAAAGGGTCGCCGTCCTCAGTCCCTTTTTTATGGGGTTAGCAGTAAAGCTGTAAAAATTCTTCTTAAGCCGACCCTATTAATATCTATACCTGTGTCGAGTTCGTTTAGCACGTGTCTAGTACGCATCTAGGGAGCGTCTAGTGGG
Organism: Andricus curvator; assembly: GCA_932195095.1. Taxonomy (NCBI): domain Eukaryota; kingdom Metazoa; phylum Arthropoda; class Insecta; order Hymenoptera; family Cynipidae; genus Andricus; species Andricus curvator. The sequence goes on from CAKNYM010052354.1 coordinate 2,399, forward strand.
CATCTAGGAAGCGTCTAGTGTGCTTCAAGGGAACGTCTAGTTAGCATCTAGGGATCGTCTAGTGTGAATCTAGGAACGTCTAGTGCGCATTTAGGGTTCGTGTACCGTGCATTTGGGAACGTCTACTGCGCATCTAGGAAACGCCTAGGCCAGTCTAGAAATGACGCATACAAAATAATATACCAAAATCAATGTTCTTTTGAAATATATATATATATATATAAATTTTATTTGGTGAAATATATGTACATATTACATGAATATCCCAGTGGGCATAAAATTTGACGACGTCTTTACGAGATCTTTACGAGGACTCTAAGGCATCCTATGTCCATGTCGTTAAGATTTCTTTATGATGTCGAAAAGACATCGTCAGATCGTACGACGTCTTTAAGATATTGTGAAGACATCTCAACGACATGGACATAGGATGTCGTAAAGTTTTCGTAAAGATGTCGTAACTATGTTGTAAAGACGGCGCCAAATTTTGTGCCCACTGGGATATTTCTTCATTAATCGAAACATAAATCATAATACAATATTTTAATAAAAATTAAAAATAACGATAATTTCTCGTTCCTCGACTATTTTTGTTCGGTTTCGCCAATTTCTCGCTGAAAAAAATAATCGTCTCAGCAACTGTTTTTTCTCAATATCGATTGTTAAACAAAAAGAGCTAATAAAATTATTCGAAAAGTGTTATGTATTTTAAATGATAGTTAATTAAAACAAAACCAAAACCCCTAAGTCATATCCGATTTTTAATTTTTTGTTTGGAAAAATATGTTGGCTAAAAAGGTTACCAAATTAAATTTTTCTTTGATCACCCTAATACATACACCCAGGTGCGAATTTGGGTTGGCAGCCAGAGTGGACGGTCGGCCCAAGGTCGGGCCGGCTTTGGGAACCGAATTTTGCTAACCAAGGTTGGCCCAACTATAGCAGGCCGAAGCCACCTTAGTTGGGCCAACATTAGAAGGCGACATTGGCTTTCAAAATTCACCTGACCGTCGGCCCAACTGTGGCCCAAGGTTGGGTCGACGGTCGTTTAGGCTTTGGCAAATTGGCTCTAAATAACCATAACACTACGGTCAGCCCGACTGTGGGCGATAGTTGGCCCAAACATCGGCGTAATATTATCCAGTGCCAGTAACGTTTCTGCTGCCGACCGTCGGCCCAACTCTGGCCCAAAGTTGGGTCGACGGTCGTTTAAGCTTTGGCGAATTGGCTCTAAATAATCATAACAATACGGGCGGCCCGACCCTGGGCGATAGTCGGCCCGACCATCGGCGTAATATTATCCACTGCAAGTAACCTTTCTGCTGCCGACCGTCGGCCCAACTCTGGTACAAGGTTGGGTCGACGGTCATACAGGCTTTGGCAAATTGGCTCTGAATAACCATAACAATACAGGCGACACGACTCTGGGCGGTAGTTGGCCCTACCATTGGCGCAATATTATCCAGTGCAAACCTTTCTGCTGCCGTCCTTCGGCCCAACTCTGGCCCAAGGTTGGGTCGACGGTCGTTCAGGCTTTGGCAAATTGGTTCAAAATAACCATCACACTACGGTCGGCCCGACTCTGGGCGATAGTCGGCCCGACCATCGGCATAATATTATCCAGTGCAAACCTTTCTGCTGCGGACCTTCGGCCCAACTCTGGCCCAAGGTTGTGTCGACGGTCGTTCAGGCTTTGGCAAATTGGTTCAAAATAACCATCATACTACGGTCGGCACGACTCTGGGCGATAGTCGTCCCGACCATCGGCGTAGTATTATCCAGTGCAAGTTACCTTTCTGCTGCCGACCGTCGGCCCAACTCCTGCCCAAGGTTGGGTCGACGGTCATTTAGGCTTTGGCAAATTGGCTCTGAATAACCATAATAATACGGGGGGCCCGACCCTGGGCGATAGTTGGCCCGACCATCGGCGTAATATTATCCAGTGCAAGTAACCTTTCTGCTGCCGGCCGTTGGCCCAACTCTGGCCCAAGGTTGGGTCGACGGTCATTTAGGCTTTGACAAATTGGCTCTGAATAACCATGAAAATACAAGCGGCCCGACCCTGGGCGATAGTTAGCCCGACCATCGGCGTAATATTATCCAGTGCAAGTAACCTTCCTTCTGCCGGCCGTCGGCCCAACTCTGGCCCAAGGTTGGGTCGACCGTTATTTAGGCTTTAGCAAATTGGCTCTGAATAACCATAAAAATACGGGCGGCCCGACTCTGGGAGGTAGTTGGTCCGATCATCGGCATGACATTGGCTTGTACACGTTTTTATGATGCACCCGACGGTCCGCCAAACCACGGCCCAAATATGGGCCGGCCGTCGGATATACTAGGGTTCATTATTTCAAAACGACTGAAATTTGGGTACTAATAGCTGGATTTTTGTGTAGACATACCCATATTCGTACCGAAATTCCGGTACACGTAGACACTTCCTTTTTTTAAAGAAAAAAAATGCAAAGCTCCATCTTTATGATAAATTGTAAATGTTCCGAAAAATTTACATTTGATGTAATTCTTAGTCGTTTTAAAATAGTCTCAAACACCTGAAAAGCAAAACGTTACATGAAATTTAAAAAAAAATTGTCGCAGTACGTGATAAAATTTCTAAGTTCCGTCGATGCAAATTTCAAATGCTCCTTAAAAATGACATTTTATGTCATTATCAAAAGTTGTAAAATGGCCTAAAACGCGAAAAAAACAAAATATTACAAGAAGAAAAATTAGTCAAAGTGGGCGCAAAAAAAATGTTTGAAAAAAAATTGTTTAACATCAATTTTTTTATAAGGTTGGGCCGACATCATCTTAATGGATGGCCCATATATGGGACCCAATATCGGGCCGACGTTGAGAAGCCAAAGGCGGTTGACTGTTATCATTTAGCTGATTGGCCCGACCATTGGCTCACAAAATTGGGCCAACTTTGAAAACCAATGGTATGCCAACCTTGTGTTCCGTGGTTGGCTCAACCATGACAACTATTGTTGGTCCAACTGTGTAAAATAGGAACGGCATGCGTTATCATTACGCTGGTTGGCCCGACCATTGGCTCACAAAGTTGGGCCGACCTTACAAAGTTTGGGCCAACCATGGCCCATGATATGTAACACAACGGAATAATGTAAAGTATCATTCTTCCAAACTTTTTACTTAAGAATTTCATTATAAGTAGTTCTTTTATGAATATTTAGTGGACATCTACTATAATTCTAAGAAAAAATGAATTTTTTGAATCTCACATTACGCCATGTCCAAAACAAATTTTCTACATGAGCTAAAATATATTCATAATAGTATTAAAAGTTGTGTTAATATGTTCTTGATCATACATTTTTTTTACTGATTAATTTATTTCGACATTTGACAACATTTCTGTAGAGTATATTATGGTTAAACTTTGAACCTCACATTCTCAGTTTGATAGTTGAGGGGCATGGTGTACTATAACTTTAGGGTGACGATATATAAGCAGTATTATTTATTATATTACACATTATGGAATACTATTTTATATTACTAAATTATATTATTTTGTATTATGATTTATGTTTCGATTAATGAAGAAATATCCCAGTGGGCACAAAATTTGGCGACGTCTTTACGACATCGTTACGACATCTTTACGAAAACTTTACGACATCCTATGTCCATGTCGTTGAGATGTCTTCACGATATCGTAAAGACGTCGTACGATCTGACGATGTCTTTTCGACATCATAAAGAAATCTTAACGACATGGACATAGGATAACTTAAAGTCGTCGTAAAGATCTCGTAAAGACGTCGTCAAATTTTGTGCCCACTGGGATATTCATGTAGTAGTAGTAGTATACCATTAAGCCATTTCCCTTTTAGGGTAGGCGTGACACTACCCGATTCGGGTAGTGTTTCTAGGTGGATAGTTTCTTGTAGTAAATAACTACTACAAGTGTGGGCTCACCACACCCACGATGTGCCAACAGCACGCAGTATTCTCGAACGGTCACCCATCCAAGTACTAACCGCGCCCAACGCTGCTTAACTTCAGTCATCTGACGAGAACTGGTTTTTTGAGCGTGGTATGGCCGTTGATATTGGATATTATATATATATATATACATACATTGATTAGCAGTTCGAACTCGAAAGTTCATTGCCTCACTACCCGATTCGGGTAGTGTTTCTAGGTGGATATTTACTACCAATGTGGGCCCACCACACCCACGACGGGCCAACAGCACGCAGGTATTCTTGAACGGTTACCCATCCAAGTACTAACCGCGCCCAACAATGCTTAACGTCAGTGATCTTACGAGAACTGGTGTTTCCAGCGTGGTATCGCCGTTGGCATATATATATATATATATATATATATACAGTGGCGGACGCAGGGAGGGGTTTTGGGGGTTCAAACCCCCCCCCCCCCCCGAAGATTCTGAGAAAATTCAAAAGTTGAGTTTAATCATTTTCCTTTATTGAGGTAGAGTTAAGTGTGGCTCAAAGAAGGGTAAACTTTTTAATTGACGTCAATGAATAATTTTTTTGTCGATTATGCATTTGAAAATACCGCCAGAGGGCAGCTATGCATTTGTTCAATATGGCGATGTAGCAGGTATCGCTGCTGATTGGCTGCAGTTTTTTTTACTTGCGCATGGCTAGACCTTGCGTGGGTTGGATCATGATTTTAACCATAAGCGGCCATGTTTATAGTTCTGGCAGATTCATTGCGAAAGCGCCATTGACTAAAACATTATTATTTTAACCTTAAAAATGATAGATTCATGTTTGTGCATATTTGTAACTCAATATATTAACTGTTGAGTAGTGCTGAGTATTTTTTAGTGAAGTGCGGTTTGTATAAAATTTGCCATTTCCTTTCCATTTCCGTTCAAAGGAAATGGTTCCTACAAAAATCACTTCATTTTTCAAACGGAAAAATGCACCTACTACTTCGGCAACAGAAATTCAAAGTACTGAATTTCCTGGACACTTGACCGAGGAATGTCCACCAGTGAAAAAACCAAGGAATGAAGATTTTATTGATGCTAAAGTAAGTGTTATTGCAATTTTGCATCTTTTCATTGAATAAAGTTTCCATGAGATTGTATTATTGTATAAAGTTGAGTATTGTATAAAGTTATTTTGCAGTACTTTCAGAGGTTAGATGATTGTGTTTTGTTATATAATTAAATAGGTATTATTTTCAAATTTGAGTAGATTTAATATATTTTAAGTATTCTTATCGTAACTTCAAAACCTGTGAACGACACAACTATCTCTCAGTAAACGACATATAAATTAATATATAAATTAATATTCTCCTTTTTCTTAATCTGTTGGTGATACCCCTGTTTACCCTAATTAATAATAAAAACAAAATTATAAAATGAAAAATAACAAATGTTCTATATTTTTTGACGTTCTTAATTTACAGGGTTTTTTACCTAATGCTGTTGAGAATTTCTGTACAAGATACCTAAATGACAATGAAAAGTACCAGCTCCTCGTGCATGTATGGGCACCAGATGCTTCTTTTAAATTTCCAGCCTCGGGAAAAAGGAATCTGAAATTTCAACTGTCTTGGTTACGAACATTCCCCTGGTTGGCATATTCAGCTGTTGAAGATGGAGCTTACTGCCGCATTTGCATTTCATTTGCACAAAAGAACGTTGGAAAAGGAAACCATGAAAACCTTGACCTTTTGGTTCACAGTTCTTTTCGAGATTGGAAAAAAGCATTGGAAAAATTTAGGGACCATCAATTGAAAAAGTATCACAAAAATGCTTTTGAAGACGCGCAAAACTTCAAAATGATACGCGAAAATCAAAAAACGGACAGTCAAAGCGCAATCGACAAGGGACGGAAACAACTGCAACTTGAAAACCGACAGAAGCTGGTTCCCATAATTCGCACCGTCTTACTATGCGGCAGACAAGGACTCGCACTTCGAGGACATCGGGATGAAGGTCCATTATCGACGGACATGCCATTGGAGAACGATGGGAATTTCAGAGCAATTCTTCGTTTCGCTGCACAAAGTGGAGACCTCGTTTTGCAACAACATTTGAAAACAGCCGGCGCCAACGCAACATATTTGAGTCATCGCATTCAGAACGAAATCATCCAGGCTGCAGGGGAAGTAATCACTGAAGATATAGTGAAACGAGTCAATGACTCAAGGTGTTTTTCGGTAACTGCCGATGAAACTACAGACGTAAGTGGGATTGAACAATTTTCAATCGGTGTTCGATACGTTGAAGCAATTGATAAAGAACCTAAAGAACACAGGATCCGAGAAGATTTCCTGCGTTTCGTCCCTGTAGCAGATGTTACTGGAGCAGGCCTTGCACAGACGTTGCTGACAACTTTGAAGGAACTTGGAGTAAACGTGCTTTTCATGAAAGGACAAGGTATATTTTTAACGCTATTACGTGAATCACTTGAAAATTTGTAAAATATAACACTGTATATTAATTTAGTGAAGGCCTTTTCCGGTTTCTCGATGTTTTTATTTCAATATTGCCGACATGTTTCCTTTTCAAGGCTTAGTTCTTATTATTAGTTAACGGAAATTAAAAAAGTTTCTCGGAAGATTGTACATAGTTGTCATTTTGAAATTGGATTATCATAACCTTAAAATTTGATAAAATATTTGTCTCGTAGGAGATAAATCCTAGGGACAAATATTTTATCAAATTTTAAGGTTATGACGATCCAATTTTAAAATTTCAACTAATTCAAACTATTTCAAAATGACAACTACGTACAATCTTCCGAGAAACTTTTCCAACATCCGTTAACTAATAATAAGAACTACGCCTTGAAAATGACACGGATCTGAGTCGAAACATGTCCGCAATATTGAAATAAAAACATCAAAAACCGGAAAAGGCCTTCACTACATTAATATTCTAAGATACTGGAAAAAATTAAAACATGTAACACTGTATTTTGAAAGGTTATGATGGTGCTGCAAGTATGAGTGGAGAATTCAAGGGCTGTGCAGCTGTTGTGAGAAAATCATTTCCAGATGCTCTCTACGTTCATTGCGCTAATCACAGCCTGAATTTGTCCATAACACACGCCTGCGATATTTCATCACTGCGTGACTGCCTGGCAATAGTCAAGACGGTGGTGAATTTCTTTCGTCAATCCACAAAAGCTGGCGATATATTGAAGAAACTAATTCTTGCAGAAAACTCTGGTGCTAAGCAGATCCGTCTTATAAAATTTTGTGAAACACGCTGGATAGAACATTTGGCGTCTCTTAGTTTGTTTTACGAGATACTGGAATTCATCTGTTTAGCATTGGAAGAAATGGATGAACAGAAGATCAAATCTGATGGTGTACAGCCCAGTGCGTTACTTGCATCCATTTGTACAGCTCGATTCATCATAGCATTGGCAGTGCTAAAACCGATCTTCAGCTTGACGAAACATCTGAGCTTATTTCTACAGAGAGAAGACTGCGATTTGAGCCAATGCGTCAGTTACGCAAACAATGTGCACGAACAAATAAAGGAGATGCGTGCAAAAGCTGACGAGAAATTCAACGAAATTTTCATCTCAGCAACTGACATTGCAGAAAAAATTGGTGTTGAGATGACTGTTCCTCGACGAGTAGGACGCCAAAAGAATCGGGATAATTATGAAGATGGAGGTGCTGAAGTCTTCTACCGTCGATCAATTTTTATCCCGTTCTTGGACCGGTATTCGGAAGAGCTGGAGGCGAGATTCCTAAAACACCGAGAACTTCTTTCAAGAATTCAGAACATAATTTCAGGAAAATGTACGCAACTCGACGAATCGGCATTATACGAAACCGTTCATACATTGGAAGCAGAATGGCCAAACGACATCCTAGGGTCCAATGAAGAGTTCAAAGCCGAAATCAAAATGTGGCAAAGGTATTGTCTTAATTGAGAAAAATTTTCCATGCTAAGAATAATTAAAAAATTTGTCCTTTTTCTCGTGCTTAGAATGATCAAAAAGTTTGTCCTTTTTCAAGCTTAGAATGATTAAAAAATTTGTCCTTTTTCCGTGCTTAGAATAATTGAAAAATTTGTCCTTTCTCATGCTTAGAATTATTTAAAAATTTGTCCTTTTTTCGTGCTTAAAATGATTGAAAAATTTGTCCTTTCTCATGCTAAGAATAATTAAAAAATTTGTCCTTTTTCTCGTGCTTAGAATGATTAAAAAATTTGTCCTTTTTCATGCTTAGAATAATTTAAAAATTTCTCCTTTTTCATGCTTAGAATAATAAAAAAATGTGTCCTTTTTTTCGTGCTTAGAATAATTAAAAATTGTTTCCCTAACTACAGGCACTGTTCGAATATTCCTAAGGAGATGCGACCTAAAACATTCATTGAAAGTCTGGACGTTTGCGACGGACCATTTTATCCAGCAATATACCGATTTCTTCAAATCGGCGCAACATTCCCTGTAACAGTAGCTTCGAGCGAACGGTCATTTTCCACACTACAATGACTAAAGACCTATTTGCGCAGCAAGAATGGAGAGCAACGATTGAATGGATTAGCTCTTCTAAATGTCCATAGAGATCGACAAATCAGCACTGATCAAATATTAGATATCATGGCTAAAACACCGAGAAAAATGAGTATAACACTGTAGCTGCGACAACTTGATAACAGAGTTTAATTTTTTGTGAAAATCTGTTTATTAACAATTAGCAGGAATAGTTCTAATACATATAAGTACTTTTTAATGTTTGATACGGTTTAATGAGTGATTAATATCGTAATATATATATACGAAATAAAGATGTTTGGCATAAAATTTGACAAAAAACTTAGATCAAGTGTTGCAATCTCGAAAAAGGTTGATAAATTTTTTTTTGAGAACCCCCCCCCCCCCCCGAAAATATTTCCTGCGTCCGCCCCTGTATATATATATATATATATATATATATATATTTATATATATATATTTCGAAAGAACATTGATTTTGGTATATTATTTAGTATGCGTCATTTCTAGACTGACCTAGGCGTTTCCTAGATGCGCACTAGCAAAGATATAATAAACGTAGATGCGGTGCGGGGTGTCAGAGTGGGGGAACTATATATATAGGACATCACATTTTCTGCCATATCGAGGTGCTGCCCTCACCGTACTACGAAGTCGAGAGTTGGTTTTCTCATTCCTCGTAAAATATGACGGTAAAGCAGTTGAAAGATTTTTTAAGGTTAGAAAAGTTTGACATGTATCGCTTCATAAACAAAACACCGCACTTCCGAATATAATAATAAATGGCACACCCAAAATACGTATTTGGAAAAATTAATGAAAAATTAATAATGACAGAAGCACTGATATGATGGTAATAAATAAACTGAATTTTGGAGTAATACAATAATATAGTAATATAATAGTGCTAATAAGAGATAATTATGTTTATATTTCATTGTTGAATATTATTTTAATTTCTGATACGTTAATGCTTCTTCTATGAATGATAGATATGATTTTTTAAATTATAATTTGTTGTACTTTGGAGTTTAATTTTTATTACTAGACTGAAACGAAAATTGATTGCATTTAATATATAGAATTTTTGACGGTCATTCTCAACCAAGAAAAATGACTTTAATACCATAAAAAAAAAGAATTTTAAATCCTAAAGGACGAATTAAAAAAAAACAATTGAATTTTGGACCAAAAAAGACAACTTTCACAAAATAGTTGAACTTTCTACAAATTAATTACACTTTTAACAAAATAATTGAATCCTCAACCAATTAGATAAATTTTTAGCAAATGATATTAATTTTCTACCCAAAAAGACTAATTTTCAATAAAAGAGTTAAGTTTTCATGCTAAAAAATCGAATATTTTAGAAAACAGTGGACTTTTAAATCGGAAAAGATAAATTTTTAACTAGAAAGATAATTTTCAATCAAGAAAGAAGAACTTTTAACGTCTAGTGTGCTTCAAGGGAACGTCTAGTTGGCATCTAGGGATCGTCTAGTGTGAATCTAGGAACGTCTCGTGCGCATTTAGGTATCGTGTACTGTGCATTTGGGAACGTCTAGTGCGCATCTAGGAAACGCCTAGGACAGTCTAGAAATGACGCATACTAAATAATATACCAAAATCAATGTTCTTTTGAAATATATATATATATATATATATATATATATATATATAAATTTCACTTGGTGAAATATATGTACATATTAAATGAATATCCCTGTGGGCAGAAAATTTGACGTCTTTACGAGATCTTTACGACGACTTTAAGGCATCCTATGTCCATGCCGTTAAGATTTCTTTATGATGTCGAAAAGACATCATCAGATCTACGACGTCTTTACGATATCGTGAAGACATCTCAACGACATGGACATAGGATGTCGTAAAGTTTTCGTAAAGATGTCGTAACGACGTCGTAAAGACGTCGTCAAATTTTGTGCCCACTGGGATATTTCTTCATTAATCGAAACATAAATCATAATACAAAATAATATAATTTAGTAATATAAAATAGTATTCCATAATGTATAATATAATAAATAATACTGCGTATATATCGTCACCCTAAAGTTATAGTACACCATGTCCCTCAACTATCAAACTGAGAATGTGAGGTTCAAAGTTTAACCATAATATACTCTACAGAAATGTTGTCAAATGTCGAAATAAATTAATCAGTAAAAAATAATGCATGATCAAGAACATATTAGAACAACTTTTAATACTATTATGAATGTATTTTAGCTCATGAAGAAAATTTGTTTTGGACATGGCGTAATGTGAGATTAAAAAAATTCATTTTTCTCAGAATTATAGTACATGTCCACTAAATATTCATGAAAGAACTACTTATAATGAAATTCTTAAGTAAAAAGTTTGGAAGAATGATAGTTTACATTATTCCGTTGTATTACATACCTCAAATTCAATGAGTTATTCGCAAATTATTGACATTTGAGTAATTTTTCGATGGTTACTTTTAAGGTTGAATATATATTTGAAAATTATTATTTCTTAAATAGAACGTAGGTTATCCGTATAAAATATGCACTACGAAGTTGGCATTTTTCACTTATAGCAATGCAAAAAAGGACATGGCGTAATATAATTATAACTTTTAATTAACGTCACTATTTTAATTAATAATTGTAAAAGCTGAGGAAATAAATTTTAGGGAAGAATTTATTGAAAAACAAAGTTTAACCCCTGTCCTTACTTATTTTAACTTAACTAAAAATAATAATAGTTCAAAAATTTTAAAATGTGGACAGAGCGTAGTATAACTCAAGGGCTAGATGTATGTATTAGGGTGATCAAACAAAAATTTGATTTGATAACCTTTTTAGCCAACAAATTTTTCCAAACAATAAAATTAAAAATCAGATATGACTTAGAGGTTCTCTAAATCATATCGGATTTTAATTTTTTTTTTAAAGTTTTTTTACTAGAAAGGTACAACTTAGGCTAGTTTGCGTATTCAGCATGGTTTGGTTTAATTAACTATCATTTAAAATATATAACACTTTTCGAATAATTTTATTCGCTCTTTTTTTTAACGATCGATATTGAGAAAAAACAGTTGGTTAGAAGATCATTTTTTTCAGCGAGAAATTGGCGAAACCGAAAAAAAAATAGTCGAGGAACGAGAAATTATCGTTATTTTTAATTTTTATTGAAATAAGGATAATTTCTTGTTCCTAGACTATTTTTGTTCGGTTTCGCCAATTTCTCGCTGAAAAAACGATCGTCTAGCCAACTGTTTTTTTTTTCAATATCAATCGTTAAAAAAAACGAGCGATTTAATTTATTTGATAATTCATTAATTCTTTTAATTAAACTTTTTTAATCAATTTTGTCACGCGAATTTACGTCCATGCGAACTAAGCTATCGAGTTAATAAATTAGGAAGTTGAAAAAATCAATATTTTCATGAAATAATTTACAATCATGGAAATGTAAACCGAGATAAAATGTATCAATTTTCGAAGCTACGTTGGGCATGTTTTGATTTAAAGAAATATGATTTGAAATACATGACACTTTTCGAATAATAATTTCCATTAATAATAATAAATAACCGAATAGAAAATTTGCGAAATTAAATAAAATACACTAGGGAATGTTGGTACAATCTTCAATTTCATAAAATACAAAATAAATGTTTCAAAAATAATTTTTTTTTTTTTTTGTAATTCCAAAAATTTAGAATCATACAAATGTTCATTCAACTTCCTAATTTTTAACTCGTTATCTTAATTCGTGTGGACGTAAATTGTGGTGACGAAATAGATTGCTGAATATTTTTCTATGCGAATTTGGCTTACTGTGCGAGAATTGCTAAATACAATAAGTACATTGAAGTAAGAAAAAAATATCATTTTCCTGGAAAATAAGTTACAATATTTTCATTAAATTACTTAAATGATGGTAATATAAAAGGGGATAATTTTTCATGCATACAAATTTTATACGTGAATTTTAAAGACGAAAATAATACTTTTATCTATCTTTTTACATATTTTTCTATAAGAATTTGACCTACGGTTTGGCAATTACCAAATACAATAAGTAAATTTAAACAAATTAGTTATTATAGAAAAAGGTCAAAAAAGTAAGAAAAAATTAGTATTTTCATCAAATGATTTACAATCATGGAAATGTAAACCCAGATAAAATGTATCCATTTTCGAAGCTACGTTGGGCATGTTTTGGTTTAATTAACTATAATTTAAAATATATGACACTTTTCGAATAATAATTTCCATTAATAATAATAACAATAATTGCAGTCAGCCACGTTGTTTTTGGCTAACTCCCCAATGCAATGAATTATGCGGTTACGACACCAGTATCGCGCAGTGCCACCCACAATAGGCCTCTCTCGGATGGAGGCCATGGTTCAGTTGGGAGTGGCAATAGGACCGAAGCGAGGCGACGACCAGGCAATGCTGCTGTCCCAACTAAAAACATAACAAGTCGCATTTGCCATAAGGGTCAGTCTCTCGTTTTACACGGATTACTCACACAGAGTTAACCCCCTTTTTTTCGTAGTTTTTTTTGGTCCAACGTGACGTCAGGGCAACTTGGCCTGGTCAGGTCAGTTTACCCTCACTCCTTTCTGACACTTTCCCCGGTCCCCTGGATTTTCTGAAAATGCGAGTACGATCTTTGAATGAACGCTGATTATTGAATGATGGCGAGGCTCACTAACTTTCCTCTTACTCTATTAGCCTATTTTATGGTGCGTTTCTCTCTCTCAAACTAATGGAGTTCACATTTATATTTAAAGCTCTTGCAAACACCTGACTTGTTTACAATTTTTTTGCAAAAATTTTGTACCACATATTTTATTATCTATTTCTTAAATTAGATTCTTGTTTCTTATTCGGCCATCTTGTAACATTAAAATAATCAAAAACTTGTACCTAATTCATTTTTCATTAAAAATAAATAAAATCACAAGAATTATTGAATGATATTCTATCAGGCTTCTGGACCGGGAAACAAGGAATTTCTCGAGACCGGGAAAAACCGGGAAATGACAGTTAATATATTTTTTGCTCGTACATTGTCAATAGATTTTTAAATAATTAGTTGATGTGTTGTTTTCTAATTGTGATATCATTCTGTTTACAATGCGTAATCAGTAAAATCTTAAGTTTTAAAAAATTCCCATTTCAGATGTTTATTTTTAAGCATACATCTTTAATTTAAAGAACTTTCAAATGCAGTCTTAAAGACTGAAACATTCAAAAATTAAAGAATTTGAAACTAAATTGTTTGAAATGGAAAGCCTTGAATCGTTAAAATTTCAAAGAGCTCTTAAACTTTGAACGTTACAATTTTAATCGTTCTTTTTAAAAATTGTTTAAGTTGTAAGTGAAATTGTTTTATTTTTGTAAATAACAATTGAAGAGTTATTATTTGTAGAAAAACTTTGAGTGATTCGAAGAGACATTTAGTAGTTTTAAAAAGATTTAAAATTAATTTAAAAATTGAAATGATTTCAAATAATTTAATCAAAGTGTATGTACCGGTCAAATCTGGCTATTCTTACAGGAATTTCAATGCAAATAGCCCCGACATAATTAAATTTTTTTTTTAGATTTTGGTAGATTTCGAACAAAAAATTTAGAAGCTTTTCAAGAATAGTGAAAGGCTTGAAACGAGTAAAAACATTTTTTGAAGATTTTTACGTAATTTGCAAATTTTTTATGTAAAAAAATTATTTTAAGAGAATATTTAAAAAGATTTCCAAAATTGTCAAAAAATATTCCGGAAGGTATTTAGAAGTTCTGACAACATTTCACAAATAATGTAAAATTTGGGAAAATTTAAAAGAACACGTATATTTTTTAAGATTTTTACGCCAAAATTTTGAAGCTTTGTAAGGAGTTTTAAACTGTTTAAAATAAAAATAATCCAACTTCTAATGTGAGAAGTGTTCAGTCAAAAAAAATTAATCGTTCAATTGTTAACGTTTCTACCTTAAACTTGGTTAAAATTATATCATTTTGAGAATTTCTAAATTTATTGATTCATTCTTCAATTTAGAGCATTGCAAATGATAACGTGAGTTTATATTTGTGGAACTAAATCTGAATCTTTGAACTGTACAATGTACAAAAGTTAAGAATTCTAAATGCAGTTTAACTGCATTTCATTTAAAATTATTATTTGACAAGTGTTAGTACCTTCCATTTTATACGTGTAATTAGTGAGCATTTGAATACAAACTTTTTGAATTAAAAAACTTTTAAACTTCAATTATCAAATTTTAAAATTCAAGAGTTGCACTTTGAGTGTTTTTATTTGCTGTTAGGATTTTATTACTTCAAATGGAAAAATCGTAGCCTTCGAGTTATAATTATTTAATTTTATTTACCGTGAAAAATGTTTGCGAACCGGGATTTGTTTCTTCGATTGTAACGGTCAAGCTGAAACCACCTGAAATTATTTCTTAAAATTTTGCAAAAGAGTGTACAAAATTTGAAAGCCAAATTTTGCCATAATACATCATTTCAGAACAAACTAGAGTGAGTTTAAGAGATACTTAAAAGTTTTTAAACAATTCAAAAATAATAAAAACTTATAAGATGTTGTAGGAATTTCGTAAGATTTCAAGAAAATGAAAAAAATTATTTGGGTTCCTAGGAGAAATTGAAGTGATTTTTTATTTTCAAAAATTAATTTTAATACAATATTTGAAAAGATTTTAAAACATTCCAAAGGATTTCTGAAATGGCCAAAAAGAATCTGAAATATTTCAAGACAATTTTTTCAATTTTGCAGAATTAAAAAAAAAAACATTGACGAAAAATTTGAACAATTTGAAAATCTTAGAAGGTTTGAAAATTTCGAAAGGATTAAAAAAAGAATTTTCTTCAGATTTGTCGGAAAATTCTTTATAATGTTTTGTTTTGAAAAATGAACTTTGAGAGAAAATTGAAAAACATTTTAAAAAATTGCAGAAGATTTGTTTAAATTTTGAAAAAAAGTAGAAGATTTTAAATCTTAATGTTTCAATTTGGTAAGATTGAAAAATCAAAAAAAAAACAAAAAAAACGGGTAAATTTAAGAAATATTTAGAAGATTTGGAGAGATTGAAAAAGAATTTTAAACTGAAAGATTTTAAAAAATTAAGATTTTTTTTTAAGATTTCAACCCAAAACTTTAGAAGCTTTAGAAGAATTTTGAAAGATTGCAAGTGAATAAACAAATTTCCTTAAAATTCCCAGGAAAATTTGGAAGATTTTAAGGCAATTTTCTATACAGCACTTCATCTCATAAACCTTTTTCTATTTAGAAAACGTTTATTATGTTTTCGAACATGATACCAAAAAATGATCGAAGGAAATGTTACAATCTGTTACAGGTTCAGCGGCATTTAATTACAAATTTTATTTGATTGAAAAGCGTTAAAACCTTTTATTTCATACGTGGAATTATTAACCGTTTAATTAAAAGTTTTTGACATTTTCAACCTATTTTAACCTTCAATTTGAAAAGTTTAAAATGCAAAAGAGTTCCATTTGCAATGAGCATCAATAATTTGTGTGCGCAGGGAAAGCCCGAGATATTCCAAGAATAATTTCTAGCCGAAAGTGCAATTCAATTTATGTAATTTGTGTTTATTACAAAAATATTGTATTATGTATTTGCATAACTTATATCTGCGTGTATTGTAATTTTATCTTCAGCAATTGATCGAAAACGTTTGATACGTATTGTATTTATATTGCATATATTGTGATAGAATTCAATTAATGTAATTTGTAAATATTATAAACATATTTAATTATTTTTATAGAACATCTGGAGTACAATCTTGTCTTTGGCAATTGCTGTGTGATGAGTCTTATACGATTTAAATAATATTACTTCATAAAAATGTAATTACATCCCTACGACAAAAAAAAAAGAATATCAGTGACTCATTCTCGTGATTTTATTTATTTTTCAAATAAACAATGAATTAACGAAAACTTTATGATTATTTTATTATTTCAAGATGCCCTAATAAAAAACGAGAAATAGATCAAGAAAATATGTGGTGAACAATGTTTGTAAAAAATTTATAATCAAGTCAGGTGCTTGCAAGAACTTTGCGTTTCAATACTCCATTAGTTCGAGAGAGAGAAACGCACCGCAAGATAGAGTGAGAGAAAAGTGAGTCTCGCCTCCATTCAATAATAATCTGTGTTCGTCCAAATATTTTACTAAAATTTTTAGAAAATCAAAGGGACCAGGAAAAGTGTGAGAAGGGAGTGAGGGTGAACTGACCTGGCTCTGGCGAGCATGTGAACCCCGGCGGTCAAGTTATCCTGACGTCACATTCTACAACAAAAAAAAACTACGAAAAAAAGGGTTAACTCTGTGTGAGTAATCCGTGTGAAACGGGCGACTATGAACCTTATGGCAAATGCGACTTATCATGTTCTTAGTTGGGACAGCAGAATGGCCCCGGACAAACGAGAGAACATCGATTTGAGTGGTCGGACCAACTCAGAATTGCAGGCAGCCACGCTGCTTTGGGCTAACTCCCCAATGCAATGAATTATGCGGTTACGACACCAGTATCGCGCAGTGCCACTCATAATAGGCCTCTCTCGGATGGAGGCCGTGGTTCAGTTGGGAGTGCCAATAGGACCGAACCGAGGCGACGACCAGGCAATGGCCCCGGACAAACGCGAGAACATCGATTTAAGTGGTCGGACCAACTCAGGAGGGACATCCTTACCTGTTGGCAAAGAAGCTCACCGGCGCGAAGAGGATTCATGCAGAGGTTAAATGACCGTTGGGTCAATATGCACCCGGAATATGCTCATCAAACGCCTCAGAATTTAAGAGATCAGATATCCTTTTTGCGAAAAAACGGATATGAAGCTCTTTATCAACAAGAAGAAGAGCAAAATCCTCCAGCGAACATTCTACCCGTTCCAGCAAGACCACCTTTGCAGATAGCCGATGATGCCAACATGAGAAGTAGGAGATCTATCCACCAAAAAATCTTTCTCAGGATGGACAAATTAGCTGAAGCTAATACTGCTCTCCCCGATTTGCTCCCCGAAGATGTTAATCTCTGGAATCTGAACAGTGTTGTTTACGAATAGGCGGTCTCCCTGCTTAGCGACAGTAGAAGTAACGATACTTCAGTACGTCTGAGTAAGACTCGCGAGCCTATTGCACAGCTTCAGTTCAAAATAGAAACGGCGAGACGGCATGCATCAAATATTCAGTGCGTGATTAGCTACATAACATTAAATAAAAAAATCACTCCAAAAGTTAGAGCACTTGCTCGAAACCTAAGGAAAGAAAATCACACGCTGAACAAGAATAAACTGTTGACCATCAAGCAGCACTGGACGCTAAAAATAACATCTCTTTCAACAGCGAAACAGCGCCTTGAACGGCGAGTAAATTGGATTCAGGAAATTTCCACCTTTTCTACTCATCCTTCCCCTCTGTTCAATAAGACGTCACGTGCCGTTAAAAATCCGCTTAGTCGAGAAGAGATTCAGGTCTTCTGGGAACAAGTATATGGAGATAGTTATCAGCTAAATGAAGACGCTTCAGATATATCACTCTTTCGTAACTTTTGCCTAAGGCAAAGGTTACAAGGGCCAGAGGAAGAGTGTCCACTAATTACCGCTGAAGAAGTGAAGAAAGTTATCGCTAGAACTAAGAACTTTTCAGCGCCAGGGCCAGATAAAATCAACAACTTTTGGTGGAAGAAGTTTACTTCTACGCACCAACATCTAGCTCGTATATTTACTACTTTCTTAAACGGAGAACAACCCGTCCCGCAGTGACTAGGGAAGGAAGCACGGTATTGATCCCTAAGACCGGAGATTTGTCAAGTCCAAAGAACTATAGGCCCATAGCTTGTTTAAACACCAGCTACAAGCTATTCACTGGCATCCTCAAAGAGAGGATATTAACATATGTCGAGCCGGTGTGGAGTGCAATAGTTGAACAATGTGGATGCAAGAGAGGTCTGGCAGGTTAAAGGGAGAACCTGTTAATAGACAGGTGTATTACCCAGGACTCGATCAGGTATCGACGCAACCTGTCCATGGCTTGGATCGCCTACCGTAAGGCTTTCGATAACACGAACCACGAGCTACTTATTAAGCTCATTGAGTGCATGGAGGTGCATCCAAAAATAGTGAGATGCATAAAAGAGCTTATGCTCTTGTGGCAAACAAGATTTGTCATAACATCTGACAAAAGACAAGTGACTACAAGCTATATCACATATAAGAGGGGGGTCTCCCAAGGAGACTCTCTAAGTCCGATACTTTTCTGCAAAAAAGCAAAAGCTCTGGATACCTATGAGCTTCGGACTGGACAAGTGTGCCTGCGTCCCCCTACGCCAAGGAAGATTAGAAACTACATCATCGCGTCACGATCAGGATGTTCAACTCATAGGCGGAAATACCATTCAACATCTTGGTATTGAGGAAACATATACATATCTTGGAATACCGCAAGCGGAAACCCAGGATGTGCGTGTTTTAAAAACGGCCCTTGGAAAAAGGTATCGCCAAATTCTCAGAAAAATGTGGGCTTCCGAATTATCTGGAAAGAATAAGATCTCGGCGACCAATATGCTGGCCGTTCCTATACTGCTCTACACGTTTGGTGCAGAAAAATGGAACGTCGATGAGTTGAAGCAACTTGACCGAAGCACACGCATGATGATGGCAATCCATCGAAGTCATCATCCTAGATCTTCCGTACCACGAATATACCTCCTTCGAGATAAATGGGGTAGAGGCTTGCTGAGCTTAGAGTGTCTTCATCGCAGAACGGTTCTGGCTACAGCCTGCTTAGTTCTAAATAGCACAGATTCTCTTATGCGAATTGTACATCAACATGAAGTCGTCAATGCTGCGGCGTTTCTATACCGTGCCGCAGAGGAGCTTGGCCTCCCATTTTATTCCAGCGACACTACACATGGCCTAGCATCACTAACACCTTTGGTGCTCAAAAGTCGTGTACAGGAAGCAGAACATACGCTTCTACTAAGAGAACATGCTGACAAGCCCCTTCGTGGTAAATTCTACGGCATTATACGTAGAGAAGAGCTCTCGATGGGTCTGTCCAACATGTTTCTCAAGTCTGCTGGATTAAAATCGGAGACTGAAGGATTTCTTTTTGCCTGTCAAGATGACGTTATAGACACCTTAGTTTACCGCGAGCGCATAATGAATATACCAGTAGGCGATACCAACTGCCGAGCGTGCAAGCAAGAGCCAGAAACACTTGGACATGTTCTCAGTGGATGCTCAAAATATGCACGCTACGGGTACATAGAAAGACACAATGCGGCTCTAAAAGTGTTATATTACCATCTTAGGTACGTCTATGTTGTTGATCTATTGCCCGTCTTGCCATACGCCCAGGGGGAACTCGAGTCCGTTGTGCAGAATGATCAGTGTAAGATATGCTGGAATTTCTCATTCTCCACCACTCAACGTATCAGTGCTACGAAGCCTGATATTCTCCTCCAAGATCTGAAGAACAAGATCATTAACTTGATTGAATTCTCGGCACCAGCCGATGGCAATATCACGGCAAAAGAGGAAGAAAAACGGGCGAAATATCAAGCACTTCTTTTTGAGCTGAGCAGGCTCCACCAAGGCTTTAAAGTCCATCTGGTCGTTCTCATAATAGGCTGTCTTGGAGGTATGAAAGCTTCATTTATTAGCCAACTTACCAAGATTCCGGCTTGCCAGCGTCAGGCTCATTCCATCGCGAACCGGATGCAAAAGGCTGTTCTTCTGGGATCACTTCATCTGGTCCGTCAACACTGTTCCTCATAACATTCTACAAAGATTGGTAGCTCTAAAAAAGTATCCAGAGGTGAAACCTTCATCTCCAACTGTTCCGTCTGCCGCGTAAGATCATCCGCGGCTAGAGACCTGACTCCAAGGAACAGTGTTGTCCGATGTTATCTCGCGTAAATTTCCCGCTCTCGCTTACCTTCTAGGACAGAAGGAGCAGAAGCGGATGACGTACACGTTCCAGTTGCGTCGGGATTGGTTGCTTTAAGGAACCATGATCGTAGCTTCCGGAGCCTACAACTTCTCAAAATAATAAAATAATAATTTAAATATATACCGGGACAGCCCCGTGCATACTATTCAAAACAATAAAAATCCAACTCCAGCCAAAAATGCCTTTGGACATATTGGGCTGTAACCATCTTAAGCCTGAGACATTAATTTTGAGAGGCTCGGTGGCTCAGTTGGTTAGACGCTCGGACTTCACCTTAGAGGTCCGGGGTTCGATCCCTGAGCCGGTTCCTCTTGAAATTTTTGTATGTACCTTTACCGAGGTTCTGGTGGTTCGGATCCCACATTAAGCTGTAGATCCCCCCATCATGCATTTGACTGCAACCCAGTCCGTGAATGATGGGGTAAAGACCAGGCTTTGCCCAATATGTTAAAGGCACACGCTCTTATCAGATCACTTGATTGCATTATAATAATGCGTCCGTGACTGATAAAGATACCGGGACAGCCCCGTGCATACTATTCAAAAAATAAAAAAAAATCCAACTCTAACCAAAAATGCCTTCGACATTTTGGGCTGTAACCATCTTAAGCCTGAGACATTATTATTTTTTTTAATTATTATTATTTTAATTCCACAGTTGGAAAACGTACGCACATCCATTTCTTTCTCCATCTTCCGTGGTGCTGAATGCGGTGTTGATCGAATGTTGTGTGGTGTTTTCAGATGTCGATGCATGTGGTATGGTGGTGTATGTTGATGCATGCAGGGAAGCGTTGTATGTTGATGTGTGCGGTGTGGTGGTGTGTGTTGATACATACAGTGCGGTGTTGTTTTGTGTTGATGTATCCGGTGTGGTGTACTGTGTCGATGCATGCATTGCGTCGTGTGTTGATGTTTGCGGTGTCGAATTGTATGTTGATCCATGCCGTGTAGTATTGTGTGTCGATGTGTGCGCTGTGGTGTTTTTCGGCACTGCTGTATGTGGTGTGGTCCTCCTGAATGCTGCTGAAGCGATCGTTGTTGATTGCGGTTCCTTCGGTTGAGCAGCCCCTCTTTGAACCGTCAGTAGCGAACCAGTGGCTAATATAGCGGTTCATCCTCTTCAACTCTTGGCAAACCTTATTTCTGTCGTAGCCCAGCTCGTGAATCACCCACCTTTCAAACTAACCTAAAAAATAATATTTGTGAATCAAAATTTTTATTCATTCAGTTCTGGAATCAACAAATCTTAAACAGTTAAATTCCATTTGTATGGAATTACAAACAAAAAAGTTACAAGAGAAAGTTTTTTGTTATTTTTAAACATCTACGATCATACAAACGTTTCTTACTATCTTTCATTTAATTTATAATATTCTGAAATCGCGCGTAAGATAGGAATCAGGTGTGACATTTTCTCAAGGGAATGTGACAATTATACGATCCCGACTTTACCGACGTTTTGTTTAATCATCCCCATTTTACAAGACATGAGATATTCAGCTGAAAGTTTGAGAAGATGAAAAAAATTGACTAAGAAACACTTATATACTAATACATTTTCACAGATACCAAAAATCCAATTTTTTTCAATTGTAAACATTTATTAGTACAAAAACGTTACTTAGTCACGTTTCTTTATTTTGCCAAACTTTCAGCCCGATATCTCATTTCGTGTGGAATTGGCAGTGCCGTTTCTAGACATCCAGCGCCAGGGTGCAGGGTATAATTGCCCCCCCCCCCCCCTACAAAACCTAATATTTTCCTTGTTCATAGACCATTCAAAATTGTTTATAACCAATTATAAAAATCACAATAATTAATAATAATAATCATCATTGTATTTATGATAATGAATATTGATAATAGATATTACAATAAATATAAAATAAACAAATAATGAATAACACATTTATTATTAAGTTACATTTTGCTACATAAAGATTCGACTGTTGTGACATCAGACTTACTACGCTAACATTAGATGAGATTTTACCCCAAATGACAACTGAGCAAAAAAATGGAAGCTTTTGATTTTAGTAGCTAAGCACTGGGTGGTCTTCGTAAGTTGCCATTTAATTCTATTACCCCATCGTAAGTTTCACCTATTTGATCAAGAAATCGTGTTACTGTATGTCTTTGACTTGACCAACGTTTATGGGATAGCGGTTTTACTGTAAATATCGATAGATACTCACACAAAATTTGCCATCTTTCAGTTGACGCCGAAAGAAAATTATATACCTGCTGCATAATTCCGAATAAGGTAGTCAACAGCTTTAATACTACATTTTGCATAATCATTTACAGCAAGATTTACACTGTGAGTAGAACAATGAACATGAAAAGCTCTAGGGTTAACGTCGAGTATTCTCTTCTGAACACCTTTGTGTTTACCTTTATTTAATACAATATGCGGAAGACATTCACTTATTTGATCAGTGACTTGATGAAATCCAAGAAAACGCTCACGTATCTCGCACTCTTTATCTTTATTTATTCCAACAAAAATCGGGCGACAAATGTCATCATGATAATTTGCGAAAGTTTATTAAAAACTTTTTAAAAATTTCCTAGTAGGATCCTATTAGGATGCGGCGCCGGATCCAGTCCCAAATTCCGACAACGATTCCGGCATCGTTTCCGACGAGGAATCCGGCGCGGGTGCCGACTACGGTTCCGACGCCAGATCCTATTAGGATACGACACCAGGCCCTAATAGGATACGGCGTCGGATCCTACGCCGGTTTTTTCAATTATGACAATTTGCGAAAAATTTATTTCAGAATTTTCCTAGCAGGATCCTGTTAGGATCCAGCGTCGGATCCGGCGCGGATTTCGATTACGGTTCCGAAGCCAGATCCTATTAGGATCCAACACCGGTTTTTTTCAGTAGGAACAAAAACAAATAAAGGCACAATGAAAATTTTAATTGTTCAAAATGAGATGCAACAGATTTTACACCACTGATTTTCTGAGATTTTGCTGGTGGCGTCAAGGCGCCCCTCAATGATTGGCGCCCGGGTGCCATTCATCCCTTCGCGCCCGCGTTAAACCGGCCCTGGGAATTGCTATGATGATAAAATATCGGTAAGGTAGGAATCGGAAAAGTTTCACATTCCCTTACATACTAAATAAATTCTTCAGTTTTGAAAGTTGTCTTTTAAAGAGTGAAATTAACGAATATCTTTTTAGAGACCTCACCCAGTTAATATTAATTCTGCCTTTCAAATCAGGGGAAGTGTCGATAAGTAGGATCCCACTTGCATCGCATTTCTTTGCTTTTATTTATGTTCAACATTTACATGCAATTTTACTTGTTTTTATTAATTTTATTTTATTTTATGTATTTCTAATTTAATTGCTGAATTCTTCTTCAATCAGTTGCGACCTAAAAATATTGATTTCTTCAGCCGGTCGTTGGTCATTATATTCTTATTTACACGTACACGTCTTATTTCAATTACTCATACACACACTCACAGATTTACACACTCTCGCTGTTGTTTTCCAATTTTCGGCTACCACTGAGTTCAGTTCGCCTGTTGCTGGCAGCGAGATTAGTCATTTTAACCACTTGTAATTTATCTCTGTTAATTAGTAAATGACCGCGCTTTTTGGCGTCAGCCTTGTTAAATAGAATAAATTGCGGTAAATTCTTTTATGTAACCCAGTGCAGTACTATCCGTCAGAAAACAGAATGAAAAGTTCAAATACAGTCCATTGCTTTAATTTCAGTCAAAACATTGGTCCTACGACCGAATAGTACATTTTTGAGTCAGTAAATCGTCGTGTGATAGTCTGTGGCAGTGTCTTTGGTACAATAAGTGCAGTTCTACAAGTGCATGGGTGATTAAAAAATTACTAAGTGACTTGTGACTTGTGATATTTAGACTGGGTGACTTTGTGACTTTTTACCTGTGTGACTTTTTAACTTTTTGACTTTTTAACTGTGTGACTTTTTAACTTTATGACTCTTTAACTTTGTGACTTTTTAACTTTGTGACTGTTTGACTTTGTGACTATTTGTGTGTGCTAAAGTTCAAGCTGAACTTAGTGAGCTCATAGCAAACAGTTATACTCACAGTTATTTTTTGTAATAACTGTAAGCATACTCGATCGTCCCTTGTTTTTAGGATTTCAGTCAATGTCTGTGGTTTGGAATTATTAATGGACTTTTGTAAGTACAATTTTGATATCAATTCGGGCTCGCGAGTTCACGCGCGAAAGTATACAATAAATTTCGTGTGTCTATCGATCGGTTGTTGTTGACATTCTTATGTTGATACACATGCACAACAACTGTCAAAATATTTCTGATTTACGGCTCGTTGCAAATCAGCAAATTATTTTCAGGCGAACGATTTTAATTAATTAAAAAGACAATAATAAATTTATCTTTCGGGCTTTAATTACATTATCTTATTTTGCGTCTTCTGTTACAATGTCGTTCGACAATTTCTTTTTAGAGCAAACTGAGCTGTGTAATCGAATCAAAAATTCGTTTGCGAATGCGGCATCAGTAAAGGAACCAACAAAGGGGTCATTAATATCCCGAATGGAAGCGTTAGAAAAGAAGTGGACGTGGTTCGTACAACAGCATCTGGAATTAATAAAATTCAGCGATTAAAATAAAACTAACGAGTATTTCACTTCGGATTTTTTTAGTAAAACTGAGGAAGCTTACGTGACAGCAAAAGGAAACTTTTTAGATGCTATTGAAAACCTTCCAGGTACTCAAGCGGGAGCGTCGAATGTCTCGGTCGCGCCGATGTTCTCATCATCGCGTTCAAAGCCAAAAATCGAATTACCGAAATTCTCGGGCATATACACAGAATGGTCAAATTTCGCTGACCTTTTTAAATCGATGGTTCACTCCAATGCGGCGTTGATTTCTGTAGAAAAGCTTCATCATTTAAAGACAAATCTTTTAGGGGAAGCTGCGCAACTCGTTCGTCACATTCCGGTAACAAATGAGAATTATACTCGTTCTTGGGAATTACTGGAAGATAGATATGAAAACAAACGTGTCTTAGTACATTCTCATTTATCCGGTTTATTTTCACTTCAGCCAATGAAAGTGGAATCAGCAAGCGCGTTGCGAGAACTTTATAATTCAACTATTGATTATGTGGAGGCACTGGACTCCCTAAATGAACCGGTAAGCGAATGGTCATCAATTCTTGTATACCTCACCGTCGAACGGCTCGACCATCAATCTCTTCGGGATTGGGAAACATCGATCGGCAGTTCAAAAGAACCTCCGACATTTGAGGAGCTTAAAACGTTTCTTAAAAATCGTCTTCGTGCATTGGAAGCTGTTGAATCAACAACAGGCTGCTGTGAGCAGGCATCATCGCAATCAACAACGAAGTCTCAACATCAGAAACGTAAGTTCGGGTGGCAACAGAAATCGTCGCAATCAATGACTGCTAACTTCAATGCAGTCACGTAACAACAACCAAGAAAATCGCTTCAGGATAGAAAATGTTTCGTGTGCAGAGAACAACATTTTTTGATGTCATGTCCACAATTTCGAGCTCAAACCGTGGCCCAAAGGAAGGAATTTGTACACCAAAGAAGATTATGCAGCAATTGCCTTGGATCCCACATGATCGAAAACTGCGATTCAAAAAATGTTTGTCAATTGTGTCAAGGAAAGCATCACACAATTCTTCATGAATCACTGTCAGTTCAAACTCAACATTTTCCAGGTTCATCCACTGTTTCAATTTCGCAGGCTAACTCTCATGCAGTTTCAGTCATGCAGGTTTCTTTGAATGAAACAACGTCGGTGTTGTTGACCACCGCTATTGTCTTTGTGACTGCGCCTTCCGGTCAAACTCTCTATGTTCGAGCATTTCTTAATCAAGGTTCTGAGGTCTCAATTATTTCGGAATCGCTCGCGCAACGATTGCAGCTGCCTCAAACTAAAGGTTCCGTACGTTTGTTAGGCTTCGGTGAAAGTAACTCAGGAACCTTCAGTTGGCAGATCCGAAGTTCTATGGAAATCATCCAATTGATATGATTTTAGGTGTTGACGCATACTCAATTTTAATTGAGCCAGGCCTTCGAAAAGGTCACCTTTCTGCTCCTGTTGCTCAGAAAACTGTTTTAGGCTGGATACTGTGTGGACCAACGGGAGAGGAGTCGTCAATTTATAATTCTCCAGTCAGCACATTTCACTGCTGCAGAGTTAATGAATTGTATTTTGACCTACAAACATTTTGGGAAGATAATGAAGCAGTCCCATCAAAACCTCTTAGGACTCCAGAAGAGGAAGCTTGTGAACAGCATTTCTTAGAGACTCACTCTAGGACAAAAGAAGGAAGATACGTCGTTCGTCTTCCAACTAAGAATGATGTTAAAAAGCTAGGAGATTCATATTCTTCAGCTCTTAGATTGTTACTTCACAGTGAACAACGTTTCAAGGGGGATTCTCGACTTCAGGATGCTTACACCGATTTCATGGAGGAGTACAAAAGGCTTGAGCATATGGTTTGTGTTAAAGAGTCTTCTGATCCAAGGAATGATTCAAGGTCGTTTTTTCTGCCACATCATGGAGTGTGGCGAGACTCAAGTCTCACAACCAAGCTCCGAGTTGTTTTCAACGGCTCTCGAATCTCAAGTCGAGGAGTATCACTAAATGATTGCTTGCATGCGGGTCCTAAATTGCAACTGAACATTTCAGATGTCCTACTTCAATGGCGTCGAGATCTGATTGTATTTTCAGCAGATGTCGAGAAGATGTACAGCCAAATTCTTGTCCATGAAGATGACCAGGATCTACAACGAATTCTATGGCGCACGACTCCTGCCGAGCCTGTTCAGATTTATCGACTGACAACTGTCACTTATGGTCTGACATGTGCTCCATATTTGGCTGTTCGTACTGTACAGCAGCTCGGACTTGATGAGGGACATAGGTTTCCTCTAGATGCTGAAGTAATGAAACACAGTGTTTACGTCGATGATGTCTTGTCAGGGACTGACAATTTAGAGGACGCCGCAAAACTTTACGATCGATTGCTTGAGCTCTTCAAGCCGGGCGGCTTTCCACTCAGGAAGTGGACTACGAATTGTCCTGAGCTTCTGGAACAAATCCCTGTGGACCTTCAGGCTTCATCTTCAGATCTTTCGTGGCACTCTGAGACTTCAGTATCGATGCTCGGGTTAATCTGGCAGCCCGAGAGCGATTGTTTTATCTTTAAGATCGAGCTGACTCCTATCAATGATGTCATCACTAAACGTCTCGTTGCCACTCGATCTGCGCAACTATTTAATCCACTTGGATGGTTATCACCTGTAATTGTGGTCAAAAAGATCATTCTCCAGGGACTGTGGAAGCTAAAAATCTCTTGGGATGATCCGCTTCCCGATGAACTTTCTCAACGTTGGAAAAGATACTACGATGATCTACAATATCTTTCATCAGTTCGAATTCATCGATGGATTGGATTACGATCTTCGGGTTGCACATATGATCTTCATGGCTTTGGAGATGCTTCAGAACGGGCTTATGCAGCTGTTGTTTATGTTAAATCAGTTCAAACAACTGAGGATTGTTCGGTGGTGCTTATCGCATCAAAAACAAAAGTAGCACCTGTGAAAGCTGTCGTACTTCCTCGTCTTGAACTGTGTGCTGCGGTTCTTCTGGCTCGCCATGTTGTATATATTCAAAGCATTCTAAAACTTGATGCTCCACTCCAAATGCGGTCCGATTCAGCAACTGCTCTAGCTTGGATTGCAGATTCACCTTCGAAACGTAAGACGTATATCGCCAATCGAGTATCGGAAATTCAAACCACTCTTCCTTCAGCTGTGTGGAACCATGTTCCGGGCAAGGATAATCCAGCTGATTGCGCATCGCGTGGTGTCTCTGCTCGTGAGTTTTCGTCTGTCTCTCTCTGGTGGAATGGGCCAGAATGGCTGCCCAATCCAAACGACTGACCATCTGGTCCCTTGGAACCTCCGGACCGCTCAGTTGACATGGAGGAACGGGTCACGGTCAATCTTGTGGTGCGTGAGAAGCAACACTGGTCCTTATTTCGCCTATATTCTTCCTTGGATAAACTTCTTCGAGTCACTACCTTGTGCTTTCGATTTTACAATGCCGTCAGATTTCGTTCCAGGGTATCATCGCCTCATATCACTGCTTCTGAGCTTCATCAAGCTCGTCTGCGCTTGATTCAACATGAACAACTCCGTGCATTTCAGAAGAAATTTTAGCCTTGAAGAAAAAGGATAAGATCTCAAAAAGAAGTCATCTGATGAAGTTCAATCCATTTTTGGATGGCGAAATTCTTTGAGTTGGAGGACGTTTAAAGCATTCTCTACTTTCGTTTGATGAGAAACATCCCTTGCTTCTACCATAAGATTCCATTTTTACTAAGCTTTTGGTCGAGGACTGTCATCGTCGTTGTCTTCACAGAGGTCCTCAGCTTACTCTTGGAACACTGAGGCAATCCTACTGGATTCTGCGAGGGCGAAGTCTTGTTCGCTCTGTGATTCATAATTGTGTTCCATGTGTGAACAACCGAGTAGCTATTCCGCAACAACTCATGGCTGACTTACCTTCAATTCGTTCAACTCCATCCAGTCGTCCATTTTTGAACACTGGTGTCTACTACGCTGGACCGATCAAGATTCGAACGCATAAAGGACGTGGCTTTAAGTCTTTTAAGGGTTACATTTGCATCTTCGTTTGCTGCGCCACTCGAGCGGTTCATTTAGAAGTAGTTTATGACTACATGGCAAGTGGCTTCATCATCTTAGTGAGTGACAATGCAAAAAACTTCGTTGGAGCTGACCGTCAACTTAAACAAATGTTCGCTGAATCATCTGAAAAGTCCCAAGCCATCGCTTCATTTTTAGCTTCAGACGGCACCAAGTGGAAGTTCAATCCACCTGCTGGGTCCCATTTTGGCGGACTTTATGAGGCTGCAGTAAAGTCTACTAAATTCCACCTTAAACGAACGATTGGAGAGACCCTTCTTACCTTCGAGGAAATGACAACATTTTCAACCCAAATCGAGGCATGTCTCAATTCTCGGCCTTTCATGACAGAATCAGATGATCCACAAGACTTCTCAGCACTGATTCCAGGACACTTTCTCATAGGATGCCCTTTGAATGCCATCCCTGAGCCATCCCTGAGGGAAGTTGCTCAGAATCAGTTGTTACGCTGGCAACTGATTCAACAAATGCGCCAGCATTTCTGGACACGTTGGTCGTCTGAATATCTTAAAGAACTTCAACCTCGTCCCAAATGGAGAACCTTACAGCCTTCCATTCAGCTGGGAGATCTCGTTCTTATTCGAGACGAAAACTTGCCTCCTACCAAGTGGGCAATGGGACGGGTCATCAAACTTCATAGTGGCAGCGATGGTCTATTCTGAGTCATCACGCTGAAGACTCAGCGCGACTCAATAACCCGACCAATTGTCAAGTTGTGTCTACTTCCACATGCGACAAGCGATATAAGTGAAATAATGCAAAAGTGATTCAATTTCATCTGCGACGAAAAGCGGGCGGAATGTTCAAGATTTACATGCAATTTTACTTGTTTTTATTAATTTTATTTTATTTTATGTATTTCTAATTTAATTGCTGAATTCTTCTTCAATCAGTTGAGACCACAAAATATTGATGTCTTCAGCCGGTCTTTGGTCATTATATTCTTATTTACATGTACACGTCTTATTTCAATTACTCATACACACACTCACAGATTTACACACTCTCGCTGTCGTTTTCCAATTTTCGGCTACCACTGAGTTCAGTTCGCCTGTTGCTGGCAGCGAGATTAGTCATTTTAACCACTTGTAATTTATTTTTGTTAATTAATAAATGACCGCGCTTTTTGGGGTCAGCCTTGTTAAATAGAATAAATTGCGGTAAATTCTTTTATATAACCCAGTTCAGTACTATCCGTCAGAAAACAGAATGAAAAGTTCAAATACAGTCCA
>CAKNYM010052354.1:47849-77904 GCA_932195095.1 Andricus curvator
TCCAATTTACTCGCCGTTCAAGGCGCTGTTTCGCTGTTGAAAGAGATCTTATTTTTTGCGTCCAGTGCTGCTTGATGGTCAACAGTTTACACTTGTTTAGCGTGTTATTTGCTTTCCTTAAGTTTCGAGCAAGTGCTCTAACTTTTGGAGTGAATTTTTTATTTAATGTTATGTAGCTAATCACGCACTGAATATTTGATGCATGCCGTCTCGCCGTTTCAGTTTTGAATTGAAGCTGTGCAATCCGCTCGCGAGTCTTACTCAGACGTACTGAAGTATCGTTACTTCTACTGTCGCTAAGCAGGGTGACCGCCTTCTCGTTAACATCACAGTTCAGATTCCAGAGATGAACATCTTCGGGGGGCAAATCGGGGAGAGCAGTATTAGCTTCAGCTAATTTGTCCATCCTGAGAAAGACTTTTTGGTGGATAGATCTTCTACTTCTCATATTAGCATTATCGGCTATCTGCAAAGGTGGTATTACTGGAACGGGTGGAGTGTTCGCTGGAGGATGCTGCTATTCTTCTTATTGATAAAGAGCTTCATATCCGTTTTTTCGCAAAAAGGATACCTGATCTCTTAAATACTGAGGCGTTTGATGAGCATATTCCGGGTGCATATTGACCCAACGGTCATGTAACCTCTGCATGAATCCTCTTCGCGCCGGTGAGCTTCTTTGCCAACAGGTAAGGATGTCCCTCCTGAGTTGTTCCGGCCACTTAAATCGATGTTCTCACGTTTGTCCGGGGCCATTGCCTGGTCGTCGCCTCGGTTCGGTCCTATTGCCACTCCCAACTGAACCATGGTCTTCATTTGAGAGAGGCCTATTGTGGGTGGCACTGCGCGATACTGGTGTCGTAACCGCATAATTCATTGCATTGGGGAGTTAGCCCAAAGCAACGTGGCTGACTGCAAGAGCCGGAGCTCTCGGGCGATGGGGTCGCCACATCCCTACGCCTTTTTAATAATAATAATAATAATTATTATTATTATTATTATTATATATATATATATACATTAGAGTGGTCCAAAAAAAGCGACTGTTTAAATGTTCTTGGGCGCCTGGAAATTCGTATAGCCTAGGAAAAATCAGAATATGCCTATCTTTTTGTTTTATTGTATATTCATTTTTCAGCTCGCTGAAATGTTTAAAAAAATTTTGTTAATGTAATGAAAAATTGATAAAACTGTGAGTCCACTCTAAGGATTCACCTGCTTGGCGACACTGGAGGCTTCTTCTCACTCCGTTCCCATGTGGTAACAGTCCTTAATGTGTTTGTCTACCTAGAGACCTACGCCCTAAAAGTTTATTACTGGAAACTTTAAGAGTCATTGTCAGCAGCTTACTCTGATTGCATGACCCCTAAATACCCTAACTCTGAAAAACTGCTGTTGTTCGAAGAGAGGCAGCAATATTAATTTGTATAAGTGGGTCTCCTTCGCACTTATAGTCGAAATGGATATTACAAAAGTTGAAAATATAATGCTTTGTAAAGTTAATTTGGAATAATTGTTATGACCGAAAATTCTGCACTTATTTAAAATAGTCAGTTTATTGATTCATTGTTGAATATCATAACTAATTAATCTTGAGAAATATTTAACGTCGCTGAGGGGTCCACGTTTCATCTATCTCTCTTACTCCTTCGTTGTTTACCGAACGTCAACACATGTCCGAATTTACAGAACCTAACCTGTAAAGAAGTGTTTGAGAGCCGATATATAATTTGTTGTCATCATTTTTGACCTGATGATTATCTTTGCAGTACGCAGCTAAAAAAAACTAAGAGAGGGAATAGTATTATTCACGAACTTTCATTCATAAAAATTATTACACGTTTAAAATAAAAACTGCTCTTAAACATACTTCTATTATCTTGGCTTTTTCCTTAAAACGCGTTTTTACAGAAAAATCAATAGAAAAACAAACAGAAATACATAAATGATTATTCCAGTAATCATTTGTGTATTTCTATTTGTTTTTCTATTGGTTTTTTCAATTTATTAAGTTTTTTAATTAGGTTATCTACAAATCATCTGGATATAACCTCAAGCATCTATTATCTTATCTTGAAAACCTGCGGGCTCGTTTGGTGGCGCCACTGTCGAACATACGCCTGCACTGCTAAAGCATTGAGTGACCAAATTGAGCGCAAGGAGGAGGTCGGGTCTTCTGAGCCGCACACCCCCACTTTCGCACCGAGCGTATGTCCCCTCACTAACTTCTGTCGAGAGAATCGGGCGCACCCGAATTGAGCGCAACGGTCAGTGTCTATTCCTTGCATTCCAGGGCCCGTTTGTTTTTGGTCCAAATTGAACGCAAGGATGAGGTCAGGTCTCCTGAGCCGCACACCCCCACTTTCGCACCGAGCGTATGTCCCCTCACTTGCTTCATTCGAGAGAATCTGCCCCGAAACTATGACAGTCCTGAAAGTGTACGTGAAAGTAGTCTCTATATTTTAAAATATAGAAATTTAAGAAAATACGACAGACAGGCGGCGCCAAGCTGGCGCGCCAGTTAAATATTGAAGTAAAGTAAGAATAAAGTACTAAAATTGTCAAATTTCATTTCTGTCATCAGAGTCTCGACGAGCTCTGACTTGCAATAGATATTGAAAATTTTATTCAGTTTACTTCGAGATCTTGAAGAGTTCCAGTTTTTTCAAAAATAATGGGAGATCATGGACATGAACCTTACGATAATAGAACATTAACCAGAATTACAATAAGTAATAGTGTCAAGCGAAAAGTGGATTACGATTTCTGTGATAGGCCTTCCAAATTAATTCACCAAGAATTGGATGCAAATTCTGTCCAGTTACTGACAAAAAAAGATGTAAAAATGATAAGCAAGAACATTTCTTATGCGAAGTTAAGAAAAACGTCAAACTTACCAAAATCAACCAGTGATGTGCACGATTATTTGGACGCGATTACAGTAAAAAATATTTCAACGAAAACTTCCTGCTCCACAATGACAAGGAGAACAACATTATAATTTTTTCCTCGGATAGGAATTTGAAATTTTTGTGTGAGCATCAGGACATTCTTCTTGGAGACGGGACCTTCCAATATTGCGAAAAACATTTTTTACCATTTTTTACTCTACACGCGTATGTCAGTGGCCACTACATTCCCCTTGTCTTTTGTTTGCTAAAGAACAAGCAACAAAAAACATATGCTGAGGTGTTTCGTGTGCTTTCGTGTGTTTTCGGTAATGTGATGATTATTGGATGCCGATTTCATTTAGGACAGGCATGGTAAGTAAATGCAGAAATATCTTATTTCTCAAATTCTTAATTTCAAATGTTATCAGCTTCTAAAATTTTTAAATTATCAATTAAAAAAATTATAAGAATTATCAATTTCAAAAATTATGAGAATTATCAATTTCAAAAATTATGAGAATTATCAATTTCTCAATTTATCGAATTGTTAAGCTATCAATTTCTCAATCAGAAATTATCAATTTCTCAAAATATTAATTTCAAAAATTATCATTTTCTAATATTATAAAATTATCAATTTCTCAAATTAAAAAATCATCATTTTCTAACATCATAAAATTATTAAGTATACCATTAAGCCATTTCACTTTCAGGGTAGGCGTGACACTACCCAATTTGGGTAGTGTTTTTAGGTGGATAGTTTCTTGTAGTTAATAACTACAAGTTGGGCTCACCACACCCACGATGTGCCAACAGCACGCAGTATTCTCGAATGGTCACCTATCCAAGTACTAACCGCGCCCAACGCTGCTTAACTTCAGTGATCTGACGAGAACTGGTTTTTTCAGCGTTGTATGGCCGTTGGTAAAATTATTAATTTTAAAAATTATAAAAACATAAATTTCTCAAATCAAAAAATGAAAAATTTCTCAAATGATAGATTTCTCGAATTATCAGTTTCCAAAATTGTTAGTTTCAAAAATTATTAATTCATCAATTTCAAGAATTATAAAATGTTCTTTTTCTCAAAATATAACATTTTCAATTCCTGAACCGCGAAAGTCAGTTTTCACATAAAACTAATACCTTCTCATTGAGATAAGAATGTAAAAAATTGCAATTATAAAATTGTAATAATTTATTTTTTATTCTCTAGGTGGAGGAAACTTTAGCAATTGGGACTGAGCCGGGAATATAAAGACTGCACATCACCAATTGTAAAATGGCTTAGGTACGTTTTCGGACTAAAGTATTTGGATTGTGAGGAAGTTGGAAATGGGTTCATGGATTTAATTGCAATTCAGCCAGAAAATTCGCGGATGGAGCACTTTACCATCTACATGGTGGAAAACTATACCAGCATTAAGGCACTCTTCCCACCATATGTTTGGGCCTCGGACACTGCCGATCTTTGGAGGACGACGAATGCCTGCGAATCGCTCCATTCAAAATTTAACGTCGCTTATCCGTCACCACATCCAAACATTTAAGTTCTTTTAAAATGTTTGAATCTCGCGCAAACTAAAAGTATTGTCTCGCGAAACAGCGCAGCCTTAAACGAAGTAGAAAGAAAACGGAAGGAAGTAGTAAGGAAGCACAATTGTATTTCCTCAATAATTGTGAAATATAAAAGCAGAAGTTTCCAAACCAGATTAGAATTTCTCAAATATATCTCATTTTATGCAGATCATCAACCGCATTGAGCATATACTTACCAATCCACAATCGGCCTTTTTCAGGGCCACCAATTTTTTTTTACGAAGGAAATTCTTTCTTGTTCAAGAACATGATTATTAAGATTTGAGAACATTTTTTTTGTGTCATTTTTTTTGCAGGAATTACAGTTCACGGTCAATACACAGAGGGGTGAACCAGGAATTTACGATTCAAAATCACCTACAGCCTACAATTCTTGACTGATTTTCAAATATTATTTTTGATCTTGAAATAAATAACTCATTTAATCCCAATAAAAATGCCAATAGATTTCAAAGCATCTAACGAATATAAATAATTAACTAAATGTTAAACGTAATTATTATAAACAAATTATATTAACAAAAATTTCAATATTATTTTCTTGCAAAGTATGTTGTTACCGGTACCGACAGTGTATACACTTCGTTTTTTATTAGTCCAATTATTTTTTCTAAACCAATCATTTTTAATTTCTTCTTAGTCAATTTGTATGTTGGGTATTTATTTTTGCGTTATTTTTTATTTGTCCTTAATCTATGATTAATATTTGTTATTTTATAATTAAATATTTTGTTTAAAATTTTAATTAAAACAAACCGAATGATACAATTTGTGATTCAAAAAATTAAAGAATGATCAATTGTAACTTCAGTATTTGTGTTGCCAGTCACAGGGTACGCTTTCTAAAAAACCGGTAAAAAATATTTACCGGTACCGACATAAGTGCTGTTCTATAGAAATGAGCATTGTTTTCTAAACTCAATGAAAAGCCTCATAATGTTATTCAACTCACTTATTGATGCATTGGCAAGTAATTAGTATTTGTATAAGTCTAAATTCCTGGTTTAGCCCACTGTGCAACGGTGGCCAGCGATAGTAGTCGGTTTAAGTAAAGGGAGGTTGTGCAGTGAGGGAACGCGTAGTAGTGGAAGGTGCTCGGTCCCTAGGCGCAATTAGGAACTACTGAAAAATACCTACCTGACCGCTGTGCTCAATTCGGAAAGAGAAAAGTGAGGGTGGTTGACCGTGCGCTCAATTCGGTTGCACAATTTCACTCCAGACAACCTTCACCAAAGCGTGCAAAGCGTTCACCAAAGTCTGCAAATATTGAAATTTTGGTAGATTTCTCCTTGTTGTAGAATTGTTACATAAGGTAAATGCACTAGTAATCGTCACCTTAAGCCAAATTCGAAATTAAAAATGCTTATTATAATTGTATTTAAAACACAATTCTTATTTTCACAAAGGGCTTAACCGATTGAAGCAGATATAGAAAAACTCAATTTTGATCACTTCTCATGATATTTATTTGGAGTCAATTTTTATTCACGATAAAAATTCAAATTATGCAAATCCGTTAGTTATCGTCAGGCACGTAACCAAGTATTAAAACGAGAAAAGTATACTAATTTGATAAAAGGATATTTAAACTGACCTAAAATCACATTTTTTATCATACGCGGCAAGAGCGAGTCTTGTTATACGAAAAATACTAGGCCATCTGACGATAACTAATGCAGTGACGACTACCAGTGCATTTACCTTGATATTTCTGAAATATGAAAAGTTGACTAAATCCATCTGGAAATCTCGGAGAACAAATAACTCCAACATTTAATAAATTGGTGCATAACTTCTTATGAAAAATTGAACTTGAAAAAAAAGTTGTATTTTTACATGTTAAACTCCATAAGAGGAACAATTGCTTTTAGCAAGCTGAAAAATGACTCTACAACGAAACAAAAACAATAGGCATATTCTGATTTTTCCTATAGGCAATACAAATTTCCAGGCGCCCATGAACATTTAAACAGTCGCTTTTTTTGGACCACTCTATATACATCAAACGCGGTGCGAGTGGGATACTTTTTATTCAAATTTCTTCTGATATGAAAGCTACAACATCGATTACTGAAAATCAGAGACCCTACCGCGTCGAATCAAAATATTTTCATGATTTTCTTTCTGTTTCTATACTGCCAAAAGATATCTACTATATTCACTTGATTTAGGTCACGTTATACTAATACATTTATACATATAGAAAAAACTTCAAAAATCATTTTTTATTTCATTGTAAAAGTTTATTAATATATCACATTCCATAGTCCTCTCCTTTATTCTTCTAAACTTTCAGCTCGATATCTGATTTCGTGTGGATTTGGCATGCTAAACAAATTTTGGTAAAGTAGGAATCGTGTAAGTGTCACATGCGCTTACATTCAAAATAAATTGTTTAATTTGGAAAGGTGTCTTTTGCCTAGTTCAATTAACATATATCTTTTTAGAGGTGACCTCATCCAGTTAAGATGAGTTCTAGCTTTCAAATCAGGAGAAGTGTCGGTAAGTAGGATCCCACTCGCATCGCATTTCTTGGTTATTTTTTTCTTTTCGCGAAATGAATTAAAAAACATGAGATGTTAAATTTCTAAAAATTACTAAAAATTACAATGACAACGGCCATGCCACGCTGAAAAAACCAGTTCTCGTCAGATCACTGAAGTTAAGCAGCGTTGGGCGCGGTTAGTACTTGGATGGGTGACCATTCGAGAATACTGTGTGCTGTTGGCATATTATGGGTGTGGTGAACCCAAACTTG
The DNA here is from genome assembly GCA_932195095.1 of Andricus curvator. NCBI lineage: Eukaryota > Metazoa > Arthropoda > Insecta > Hymenoptera > Cynipidae > Andricus > Andricus curvator. The sequence continues at coordinate 55,095 of CAKNYM010052354.1, forward strand.
TAGTTATTTATAACTACAAGAAAACTATCCACCTAGAAACACAACCCGAATTGGGTAGTTGTCACGCCTACCCTGAAAGGGAAATGGCTTAATGGTATACATACTAAATTAACAAAGGATTTATATATAATAATAATCATCATCATAAAATTCCATGCGAGTGGGATCCTACTTACTGAATTTTTCTTCTGATTTGAAAGCTATGAAATCTATTGCTAAAAATCAGGGACCTGACTAAAACAAAATGCATGCGTGATTTTCATTCTGTTTCTGTACTGCCAAAACGTAACTATATTCAGGGTGCAGTCCCATGGAGGTAGATTAGAAGGATAGTGGAACAGTTTTGACCAATGAGGTGACTGCTGGAGCTTGTGCAGACACCTCATTGATCAAAACTGTTTCAATATTCTACTGATCTACCTCCATGGGACTGCGCCCTCACTTGATTTATGTTATGTTATTCAAAATACTGAAATAGTATCGAAATTTGTTAATTACGCGTGATTGTAAAAAACGTAACGAAAAGGAAACGAAAGATTCGGTACTTTTTGGATAACGAAACTTAACGAAATGGAAGTTTGGGACCGTTCTATACAACTTACAAAGTCTACTTACAAAGAATTGCTTCCACTTTTAGTTTTCTTGCCAATTCTTCTCGGAGAAATAGGTTTTTCTTTCTTAAAATTTCGAGTTCCCAGCTTGAGAGAACACTTGGAAATGCTAATTCCGGACGCTGAGTTGCATTTTGCTCGAACGCATTTACCTTGGCCGGATCTTTGATGAGCGATTTTGGCATTGAGTCTGGTGTAAAATTGTGCTCAGTCGGGTTGAATCGCTCCAGGGCAACAATAGGATGCGATTGTTTTTTAATCATCGCTTCCTTCTGCAATAATGCATTAACTCTATTGAGCTTTTGCTCCCGATTTTTTTCCGGTGTAGCCTGAAAAAGAAATTCATTAATGCACAGAAAAGAAGTTTTGAGTTAAGACGTCTTGTTTTAAGCCAAACGTCCTTTCAACTATTGCAGGTGCTTTTTATGATTCTTATGAGTAAATCGAGGTCAAAAGGTATGTACGTATGCATGTGTGTGTATGTGTGTGTGTGTGGTTGTGTGTGTGTGATTTCTTGTTACAAGCGATATCTCCTTTTATACTTCGCTTACACTACTTACTTTTTTAAATTATTTATAAGAAAGCTAAATGCTAAGTATTGACAATATTCCAAACTGTAATAAATGTGACAATGACTGTGCTGATATTCGATATAACAAACAAGTTTAACAAACATATCTTCAGTATGAAATATAAATCAACTCACCACTACACGGAAAAAAGTGGATCGTTAGAAGACCTCTCTAAACCAGTAGTTCCAAATATTTTATACTGAAACCTAGCTTTTCGTCGGTGAATTTGGTTAAAATTACTATTTCGCATTCAGGATATTTAAACTGACTTCTTAAAAGATTATGTTGAACAATTTCAAACAGTAGGATGCACTGCACCACTTGGTAACCGTCAACACTCAGCGAGAAGAAGAGTTAATATTGCGTGTAGTACGCCTTACTTCTGTGAAGAGTAACTTTGCCGATTTCGCATTGTAACGCATATATGCATATGTATATATGCACTGCACGCATTCTATACACGATTTATAAATAGATTAGCTCGAAACTTTCGACAACAAAAATTATGTAAAATGTCGATCGATTCGAAAAGGAAAAAATTATTTTATGAAGGATTACTGCAATTAATTTTCGATTCTTCTTACACAATTGCACGCACAGAGTCTTACACATATGATCGCACGCTCAAACGCTTTGAAAAATCGCCCCCGCTGGGGAATCGAACCCTACCTAACTACCTAAAACCTGTTCTAAAACCTAAATCTAGCGCACGCGTTAGTCAAGTGAGCTACGGAACCGCTTAGATTTTTCTGACAAACTCTCGGTTAAGCTGTTTTCTGAGAAAAACGTGGCCAGCTAAGAAATGATAATAAATGTTTACTTGAAATTTTGTTAATTAATCTCTTACAGATGATATCTAATATTTTGTAACGAGCTTGGGAAAAATATTTTGCTTAGAAGTATTAACTCACGCAGTAAATATATTATTAGTAATTTATATGTATTGTTATAAAATTATTGAAATTACAATTTTTAAAAAGTACATATTTTTTATTATTGAAAATTAAGAGTTGAAAAAATGTTTTCGAATGAAATTTTTGGAATTTTTAATTTGATTTTATTATCATCTCACTTTATTTAAAACGCAAGATTCATTTACATAACTGATATATGAATAAAAATAGTTTAAACATCGTAATAATATATCAAATGCGAAATCGAAATTAGAATAAAAACTGTTTAATACAAAAAAATTATTCGGTTCCGAGAAATTAATATTAAAGATCGCGATATCACAGTAGTATGGTAGATTTTATTGTTGTTAAAAATCTGAAAAAAATGAGAAAATATATTTTTTTTTTTCATTAAATGATAGTAATTTCTACAAATATCAATGTGAAAATGTTAAAAAAATTATAATACGGTAAAATTGGAAATCAATTTGAACTAAAATTTTATTACAAATTATTTTTTAATTAATGTATCAAAAAATTATACATCGAAAACAATGCATTATTGTACTAAAAAAAAAATTCTTTCAAATAGTATAATATTTGAAACTGGGTGGCTTAATCACGTACGACCCTAGTCATTTTTAGTGCTATAAGAAATTAAAAATATCATAAGCGGAAAATGCCATAGTAGAAATAATGTAAAAAAGTATTCTTTTTCATATAATTCTTCAGAATATTTTCAAATTTTGAAAATTTTGTAGAAAACAAAAAAACAGTATTGAAGTATAATGTAGAGTTATTCACTATGTTTATTTATAATTATCATCTCAACTAATATTATGATATAAGAGGAAACATTATAAAATAGTTTCTATTTTATAAAATATATATTTATATATACAGGGTGTTTTTTTTAACTTGAGACATTGGAATATCTCAAAAAATACGCATCCCCCAGAAGACAGGAATGGGGGTAACTTTGTAATTTAAAAAAAAAAAAAATTTTTGAATAAAACTTGCGTATTTCATAAAGGAGAATCTGAATCTTTGATAAAAAATTGGGCATCCCATTTGAAATTACAAAGTTACCCCCACTCCTGCCTCCTGGGGGTTGGGGTGGGGTAGATTTGTTCAAAGTCGCTTTTCCCCCACGAAAATAAAAAGTTTTTATAACGGATATTTTTTTCATAGTATGCGTATTTTATTAGATATTTCGATGTCTCAAGTTAAAAAAAAACACCCTGTATATATATATATATATTTTTTTTTTTTTTGTAAAATATTTGTTTTACTGATAAGCAAGTTATAAGTCGTCCTTTTTTAATTTCAAACGGACCTCCTAAAAAATTTTGCGGAGGGGGCGTACACATTTCTAGTTGTGCCACTGAACTCACTTACAATTTCAAATAGTAAGGCTGACAATCTCGCGCAGTGCTTATTGCAATGCGAAAGAGGAGATCGAACTCACTTGCAAAAGTTAAACTCACAATTCTTTGCTTACTATGCAAATTAGTTATTCATACAGTTTACATGTTGAACTGTACTATTTCAAATAGTTATTGAAGCTACTTGTTCTAGTAATCTTTCTTTTTACAATTTGAAGTAGTAATGCTGACTTTAAGGTTTTGTATATTTTGAGATCACTATCTCATTCAGTATCAAAAACTATTTGATTTGTTTCTTGTACAATGCGAACCAGTAAACTTCAAGTTAACAATACATAAAAGTGAATCTAACTATCTACTTTTTTCCGTGTACGCTTTTCATCTTTTGTAGAGAAAATGCCGTTTCATTTTCGCTATTGCACGATTCGTTATCCGACTGCAGATATTTTAAGGGCGGAACTCGTGTACGTTTGCTTGTTCCCTTAGGCCTTACTAGCTCGGCCTTGTTCTCTAAAAGTACAGATTTACAAATTGTTAGTAAATATGATAAAATCATTAAATGCCACGCTATTAAAGGTAACGTAAAATGGAACAGTTTTGTATACTTGGTTAGAACTTTAATTTTATTTAGACTGGAAAAGTTTATATTTAGCGTTTAAAACATTAAAAAAAAAGTATATATAACAATCAGATATATTGGACTGTGGCTCAATAATAAAAATTCGTTCAGTAGTGAGGAAGTTTGGTTATTACTCATTAATAATTTCTCAAAAATTGATCAAACTCACATAAATTCTCAAACAGTGATAGATATTTTCAAAATATAATATACAATACATTTAACATCATTTGAATTTTAAATTTATCTGATTTGAAATGTGTCTTCAAGATCTCTATAAGTTCATTTTTTGAGAATTTATTTGGTGCTAATGGCCCGAGGGGTTTACAACTTCGATTTTTCGTGTACACTAGATTACAAGATTACAGAATTACACAAGATTACTTGTGATTACAATAGATTTTATGAGATGACACGAGATTACAGCAGATTATATCGGATTAAATAATATAGCATTCTATTACACGGCATTAAAATGAAAGAATCATGCAATTGCAAAAAGAGATATCAAAATCACTAATAATATGATATTATAAGCATATAAGGGACTGTGTTGTATTAGGGTGGTCGAAAGGGTATAGCCGGGTAAGCATGCAAAAAATGCCCCCAAAGGGAATAAAATATTGAGTCGGCCATTTGAAAGCATAAGATAAAAAAAAAAATTTCCCAAAATTTCAAACCGTTATCCGCCATATTGGATGGAGTTGGGGGGGGGGGGTAACGTCCATTTTCGTTTTTATGTTTTTTCTCTGTTTCTATCGTTAGAAAAAATCTGAAAAAATTCACATAACTTTTTTCAATCATTCTCCACGTGCATGATTTTTTCGAAAAAATTTTTTCGGGAAATTCAAACTCAACAACATTTTTGATATTGAAAAAAAAAATTGTATGTTATAAAACCCAGCGCAAAACAATAACCAAGGGACGCTCAGTAGTCAGGTACCATGTGGTCAGTGGCGGATTTAGGCTAACAGAAATTAAGTACTCGGTTTTGAATCCACAGTAAGACATGTAGTTATCAAATTTTTCCGGCGCCAAAATTTAGCCGCCCCAAGCTGCAGCCTCTGTAGCCTATATATAGGAAATCCACCACTGAATGTGGTATTGTGGTACCTTCAGATCGTGTTAAGCCAATTCCTTTTCCTACTAAATAATTAAATGGCTTAAAAAATTGTTTAAACAAAAACTGACAAGGATTTTGAATAAATAACCAAGGTATTCGTAATCAGTTGTAAAGATTTTTTAAGCAAATAAAAATGCCTATAAAGTTGTAACAAAGAGGCAGAGTGGAATTTCAGCAAAAAGGAACTCTTTTTCAACATGCTGTAACGGGTCAGAAGAATCACTTTAAATACTTTTTATTGTGCCTGAACTATATCGCAGGACTTCTTTATTGTAAAAGATCTTTGTCGGTCAGGGGTACCAAACGGACTGACTACCCTGCACAAGGGAAGCAGTGGCAACGGGCCCCTGCTTCTGGGACTCGAAGAGTGGGGAGGATAGAAGATCCATTGACATTCCTGTTACAATCCCCTTCTTAGATTAGGTTTAGACTCTAAACCTTTTTGCTAGATTTTATTTTAACATTAGTAGTCTTAATTCTACGATCTACATCTTTTATCTCTGCAGCAGGTGCAGTAGGAGCGACAGTGTAATGCACTGTTGGTGTTGCGGTGACCTGAGTTTTTACGCAAAATATACAAATCTTTTTAGGAATACATTCACGAAGTCGGGCGAAGATTCCACATTTGTAACACATAAAAACTATGATTGCAGCAATTGCTGTATATCCTAAGTACTGCAGCCAACTGGTGGCCTGTTCTGTCCAAGTTCGCGTTCTTCTGTCTCTAGTGACCTTATCTATTGCATTTTCGATGTCGTCGACTGATTGTTTTAGATTATTTAAATTCAGAGGCCTAATTTCTTGTGTCAACGTTATCAGCTTGTCTTTTATAGAATCTAATTGTTTGTCAGTATACGGTAATGAAATATTTTTCCTATAGCTTATTTCTCTTGTTATTGTGTCGGTAGAGCTTAATTTTAATATAATATTCAATCCGTTCAATATACATTTGTCCTTACTCACAATCTTCGTAGGGCCCTGGATTTTAATTTTATCATGACCTGATTCACACAATGCATCAACCTCTAGTGGTTCGTGGGGTATTAAAATGTATCCATTCATAAGTGGTATAAAAGCGATATTCATAATTTTAAAGGGGGAATATTTGCACTCATCCTTGATTGTCTTTACATTCATCCGTAATATGCTATTCTCGCAGCTATTAGTTTCTGACATTAAATATGTGGGTTGCGTTCGTTTACAAATTTTCATCTGACCATAATTTTTACATAGTTCTAATATTGTTCTATCGGTAGGTACGTATGTAGTGTGCCCCTGTCCCATCAATAAGTATTCGTAGTCAGGAATTATGGCAAGGAAAACTGAACCAATTTGTTTGGGAATAGGAATTAAGTGTTTAATTTCATAGATTTCGGTTTCTGGGATAGGAATGTGGATGGAATAAACAAATCTATTCTTTGTGATAGCCACGTTGACTGTCGAGACGTCGACGATATGCTGGAAGTTTGTCTGTTTTAAAGGGATGGTGTATTTGACGTTGAACTTTTCTTCGAATTCTGTCATCTCCGTTATCAGGATTGCTGGTGTTAGGAGCTGAGGATGGAGTATTCCGTTTTTTCCGTCATTTATCGCATTTATCAGTAAGTTGATGTCTTCACCCAATTCATCAACTATCATCATGCAAATCGTCATTTGGTTTGAGATGGCTATATTTTTAGTATTTCTGTTTGTTCCGTTAACTATTTGATTGATGCGATTATTATTTTCTCGACTGTGTATTTCAAGTGTCTTAAAATCGGTAGAGGCTGAATTCAACAATACTTTTATTATCTTAGTTTGATTAGAAATACTTTGTGACATGACTTTGTTGTCATTGAACAGTTTATCTAGCTCTTCGTTGATATATTTCGTATCGTTTTCACTCAGAGTACCAAAAAGTGTTTTCGATACATCGCCTATGAAGTTAAAAAACCCTCTTTTAGCTCGCGTTTTGCCTAGAAGTTGGTTTAAAAGATTTCTCTGATTGTTTAAACGCTGTATTCTTGATTTTATTAAATTCAGCTCAAACTGTTCTAAACAGTCATCACATTGATGTGACACGGATGCGAAAATGTGTTGCAATGATTCATATCGCTCGTCTATTTCGTTGGTCTCTACTCCTAGTATCATATTCCAGGTGTCATGATAGAGTTGAGCCTGCCCTAATTCTTCCGAGTAAATAGTTACCCCGGTTAGGTCAGTTGTGATGACCTCAGCCGATATGATCTTCAATATCCATAATAAGATTAGGGCCATCATCTGAAACATCATTGGTAATAGGACATCAGTTGATTTGAATGTATTCTGGTTCGTTTGTCGTTAAACAGGATTGTGTAATTATTGTTCTCCTGTCTCTCTGTAATTACTGCTGGGCCTTTCCAGGAGGGAGAAAGTTTGTTCTCTGGATGGTTATTAATAAACTTGACCAGGTCCCCAGGCTCGAAGATACCTTGTGGTATAGAGATTTTTGAATCTTGTAACTTTTTGTATTTGATTTTTTGTATCTCTATTTTTTCTTTTGCCTTTTGGAGATAGTGTTCATGCTTTCTTTTCCATAGATTAAGTAATTCCTCGTACCTGACATTTGGCGTGGTGCTTAACATCGAGGGCAAATTTGCATCTCTCCCAAAGGTCAGTTGAAAGGGTGAGTATCCGGTGCCTTCATGTTTCATAGTATTGTATGCCATACAAATTATTTTTAAATTTTGATCCCATTCAGTGCTATGATCTTCGATGCTGGTTTTCAGTAAATTTTTAATAGTCGAATGGGCTCTTTCGAGTGCTCCATTGCTTTGTGGATGATAAACTGTGGTTTTTATGTGCTTAATCCTGAATAGATTTTCAAAATTCTGTACCAATTCAGATACAAAGTTTTGTCCCTGATCTGTTAAGATATTCTTTGGTGCTCCGAATAGATATATGTAGTGGTCGAATAACCCTTCTATAATGCTTTCAGATGCCGCATTCTTAAGAGGTATCAAGATTAAGTACTTTGTGAGCATATCTTGGATGCTGAGAATATACTCGTTTCCTGAAAGTGTCAAGGGTAAAGGTCCGAAAATGTCCATGGCTATTTTATCGTTGGGGTTGACAGGCGTGTCTGGAATAATTGCTGGACATTGTCTTTTAATTCTAACCGTTTTTTGTAGTTGACAAACGGGACATCGTTTGATGTAGTGGATGATTTCTTGTTCCATATTTTTCCATTCTCCAAGAGTTCTAGCTCTTTCAATGGTTTTGTTCTCCCCAAAATGTTGTGCCGTAATAGATCCATGTGATTCCTTTATAATTTCCCATTTTTCTTCTTGAGTGAGCTCTGCTTGTGGTGTGTAGCAGGTGTGAAATTGCTGGTCTTCATGCTTTTGGCTCAAGAAGTTGAGATAGTCCCGGATCTTCACCTTTTCTAAAGGGGTAATTGTTGGGTCTATGAAGTGGTAACGTGTAATTGTCAGTTTAGAGGCCATGGCCTCTCGGTTAATTCTATCCAATACCTCCAGCCATTTAGCCTCGTTAAATTGAGGTAGTTTATATTGAGATGTATCCTGGATTCCTTTCCTTTCTTTGGATATAGTGCGCCAGAGATTACCTCCGGCGTTAGGTTTAACATTTTCTCTGCTAGGCATTCTGTTTGTGATGTATTTTTTGTATTCTCTTAACAAATTTTCTCTCCCATCCGTTAATCCTTCCTCATCTGAGATAAGTTGATCTGCATCCATGCGACGACGAGGAAACTCTCTGGACGTACCGGCCGTTTCTTGTCCTGTTAATTCCTCTTCTCTTTCCACATCCAGCTCAACTTCTTCTGCTGTATTTTGTAGAGAATCTTCTTCTTGTTGAACTGGAAATAGTCTAGATAGACAATCTGCAGCTTTATTTTCCTTTCCTTTTACGTGTTCGACAGTGTAAAGATATTCTTCCAAACGTAATCTCCACCGTAACAATCGTGAAGAGGGATCTTTCACGTTGTGTAACCATATTAACGCCTGATGGTCCGTTTGGATTGTAAACTCTCTCCCAAGAAGGTACTGTCTTAACCTTTTGCATGCCCAAACTATCGCTAACAATTCCTTTTCCGTTGTATTATAATTGATCTCGGCTTTGTTTAACGTCCTTGATATGTAACAACAGGGATGACCGTTTTGGGATAATACTGCGCCTAGTCCGTGATTAGATGCGTCTGTCGTTAAAGTGAATTTCTCCTTGTAGTTTGGAAATCTCAAAACCGGTGCTGAGCATAATAGTTCTTTTATTTCGTCAAAAGATTCTTGACAATTCGTTGACCAGTCAAAAGGTGTCTCCTTTTGTGTTAGATTTGTAAGAGGCTTACAAATTTGAGAGAAATTTTTTACAAATTTTCTATAGTACCCTGCGAGTCCTAAAAAGCTCTGAACTTGGGTGACATTCTGTGGTGGTTTAAAATCTCGTACTGCCTGTATTTTTGCGGGGTTAGGTTTTACGCCGTCCTCAGTTAACAAATGTCCTAAATATTCGAGTTCTGGGCGTAAATACTCGCACTTGTCAGGCTGAAGTTTTAATCCCGTTTCTCTGAGTCTGTCAAATAGGCTTACTAGGTTCTCGTTGTGTTCTTTTAAAGTTGAGCCGAATACGACAATGTCGTCTAGGTAAACAAAACATTTGTTTCCTACCAATCCTCTCAGGGCATTGTCCATCATCCTTTGGAAAGTAGCGGGAGCATTTTTGAGTCCAAAGGGCATTCTGTTAAATTCAAAATGACCTTCACATGTCGAGAAAGCCGTGTATTTCTTTGATGTTTCACTCATTGGGATTTGGTGAAACCCAGAGCTGAGGTCAAAGGCAGAAAAGAATTTTGCATCTCCTAATTGATCTAAAATGTCATCGATGATGGGTAACGGATATGCATCTTGTTCCGTGTCCTCGTTTATCTTTCGAAAATCGATTACTATGCGCCATTTCTTCCTGCCAGACGCGTCTTCCTTTTTTGGCACCACCCAAATCGGCGAATTAAAGGGTGAATTTGAATCTCGTATGACGCCTTTTTCTTTCAAGTCATGCATTTGTGTTTTTATTTCTTCTTTGTGACATTGGGGAGGACGATAAGATTTAACATTTACTATCTTGCCGGTTTTCAAAATAATTTCATGTTCTACTAAATCGGTACACGGAAAAGGGTCTCCTTCAAGGTTAAAAATGTCACTGTATCCTGCTACCATTTTCCATAAATAAGGACGTTCTTTTTCTTCTATGTGGTCCAATCTCGTTTTGTTCAATAGATCTTGTATCCGTTTTGCCTGATTTCCTTCCGAACTAGTGACACTGACTCTACTTGTTTCTTTAATTTGATCTATTTTATCATACTCCAAACTGCTTGGTATTTTTAAGGGGCTTTTTCCATAATTATATAAGGGTACAACTAATTCTTGGTTCTCTATTTTGTACACGCCGTCGGGGATTGAGTCGTGATTTTCTATATAGACATCTTGATCCTTTTCTACAACTTTGATCCGAGTTATCTGTGCTGTGTTTCCCGAAACAAATGTTCCGTCCTCATAAAGGGGTAATTTTTTGTTATCAAGATAAAGGAAATCTTTAGTTATATGATATTTATCAAATGCATTAAAGAATTGTCGGCCGATGATACCTTCTTCTGGCAAGGGAAAATCATTATCAATTATGTGAAATAAATGCAACTTCCCTAAGTATGGTATTCTTACTGCTTGATAAGAATAATTAATATCTCTCCCCATGGCAAAACGTTTTCTCATCTCAAATGGTGTTCTTTCTATGGGTACTTCAGAATGTTTAATGAGATTAATAGAGGCTCCTGAATCTACTAGTAATCTATAGGTGCGTCCATCAGAATGCTTTCCATGTATGGATTGCAATCGTCCGCTGATTGCAGAAACTCTGCAGATTCTTCGTAGCGTTCGATTTCGTCCTGTTCCTGTGGTGTCACTTCGTAACATTCTAATGGGTCTTGTAGATCTTCCATCTCCTGTATATTTCTGATCTCTGGCGGTCTTCTCTGAGATGTTCCATTGCGAAAACCCTGTTGCTTTGATTTCGCATAGCATTGTTTCTCCAAATGGCCCGGTTTCTTACAGAAGTTACAAGTCATTTGCATCCTTTGTTGTAAAGGTAGTCCGTGGTTCGGACTATCGGAGGGTTGATTTCGCATTTGTGGCTGTTGATTTCGGGCCGCAGGTACCGTTACGTTCCTCATGGGTAGTCTAAGAACACTTGGTTGTACTGGTCGAGGTGTTATTGAAACTTTCGTACGCGTACGTTCTCTACACCACACTTCTGCTTCCAGGGCTTCCTGTAAAGCTTGGTTCAAACTTTTTGGTTTTAGGGGTCGCACTTGATGGCTTATGTCATCGCGTAAGTTCATAACGTACCTCTTCGTGGCAGATTTTTCCTCCATTTGAAGAGCTAATTTCCGCTCTATTCCGGACGAATATTCTGATTGAATTGTATAAATCAATTCATTATACGTGCTTCTAAATTTTTGATTATAAAACTGTACTGAATCATGATTTTGCCTGATTGTTTCAAGTTTACTACGGCACGTTTCCAGAGTGGTTGTAGTAGCTAAATTTGTTTTCAAAGCGCTGTAAAGATCATCGTAGCTACTTATAGGGTAGTGCCGGATTGCTCTCTTAGCACTTCCAATTATTTTCTCCGTTAAAATGTAGTCCAGTAGTAAACTAGGTTGGGAACATCTTAGCCTCGCGCGTTTCACGGTCTTAATGAAATCGTGTACGCCAACATCATCTTGGCCGTTTAAAACCTCAACCGTGCGGATGATTTCTTTGGCCTGGGAAAGCGGTTCAACGTTTTCCATTCGGTGCATCGCTGGTAGCAATGGGTTGTTTCTCGGAAAAGTGCGATGAGCGGGTGCTGGCAGCCGGTTAGTATGCTGCGAGAAGGAATTTGGGACCTGAACACATTGCTGGTCAATGACCTGCGCGGAGAAACTTTGGGGCTGTTCACCTATTGTGCTAGGTCTCACAGATTCACGTGCGGGTGCCGGCTGTTGGCTAGTACACTGAATGACGGGATTTGGGGGCTGAAGTCGAACACGCGGCTGTGGGTAAGTGTTAGCCCACTGGGGGACGGAATGCATTGGCCGAACACTTTGAAACTGGTCACTGCACTGTGTGAAAGAATTTGGGGAAACGCCGGGCGAGATGGGTCTCTCCGGGGGGGCGGAATGTATGGGCCGAACACTTTGAAACTGATCACTACAATTCGGGGGAACGCCGGGCGAGATGAGTCTCTCTGGACCACCTGCTGTTTGGTCGCGATCGTCCGTTTCCTCGTCTGGCGACGATTCCTTTTCGGACGACTCGGAGTGCTGTGGCGACAATGCTTCCTTTTCAGACGACTTGGAATGCTGTGGATGGTCGTTCGATTCATCCTCCGTGACCAAGGCATTGCTAAACTGCGCGAGACTTCTAATTTCGCCCGCTCGCTTCAGGTTTTCTTCGTTCAAAGTCGTGAGGCTAGTTTCAAACCTGTCCTGTTTCTCAACGATTATTTGAAGTTGGTTCAGGATCAGTGTTAGAACATCCTGGTCTTGTTTCGACGAATTCTCCGTAGTCATAGTGGGGGCGGTCGTACACGGCTCAGAGATGGAGCTATCAGAATCTGTGGAAGTGTCTGTATGTGTGGGATAGTGTGTACTTAAATTTTCCCTATAGGCGTGGAAAGCCAGCTTTAAACCTGATTGCGAGTGTCGGGTGTAAGTGTCGCGAACGCGTAACAATATGATATTTTATATTGATTTTAAGCACTGCACTCGCGTGATTTCATTACATCTCATTACAAAAATATAATCTGAGCACAAATTTTCTAGCTTATTTTCTAAATAATTTATTTTTCAAAAATCAATTCTGCGCTTACGGGGTCGTGCTATGCCAACAGTATACCGACGCCTAAGCAAAAAATTTCTATCTTATTTTCTAAAAACTCGCTTACTTTCTCTTTGTTGAAACTCTGCTTCCTGGTTGTCGGGCTGCACCGTAGTAACAGTCCGGAGTCTTGGATTTATCCCTCGATATTAACCTCCGTAGAGATTTCGTTGCCACTACTGCAAATTCTGCTTCCTGGTTGTCGGGCTGCACCGTAGTAACAGTCCGGAGTTCCTCGATTTTAACCACCGTAGTGATTTCCGCTTTCCAGATTGTCTTCCAAAGATAGGGTCGTTTGATCTCTAAATTGCTCCGTAGAGACAAGATCGTGTACTCCTATCCTGGCAGGATCGCCAATTTTGTAACGGGTCAGAAGAATCATTTTAAATACTTTTTATTGTGCCTGAACTATATCGCAGGACTTCTTTATTGTAAAAGATCTTTGTCGGTCAGGGGTACCAAACGGACTGACTACCCTGCACAAGGGAAGCAGTGGCAACGGGCCCCTGCTTCTGGGACTCGAAGAGTGGGGAGGATAGAAGATCCATTGACATTCCTGTTACAATGCATTCTTGAAATTAATTTTCACATCAAGATATTTTTTCGCCATTTACTTTTTCAACATGCAAGAAGTTTTGGTTTATAGAACTTATTTACTTGATAATCATGCAACTGAAAAAATTTATTGAAAATAGTTAAAACTTTAAAGAAACAGTTCCAATAAATAAAATGTAAAAACCCAGTTCCAAAAGAGGACGCTAGAAGCATCTTGAATTATTTATTAGAGTGGTTCCTATTTATGCTTTGTGAAAATTTTTTAAAATAATTTATTCCCTCCCACACCCAGCACATACAGAACAAATTGAAGTGGGCCTAATATAAGAAATCAAACAAGTTCAATCCGTTCGCTTAGATATAGAAATAATCCGGTCGCCACTAGCACTTCTGTAGGCACTAATAAGTCCCCGAGATTAATCTTTTTCAGAAGGTCAAAAAAATTCCCCTGATTACGAATATCTTGGGTAGGTTTTCGAAATCTGGGTCAATGTTTGTTTAAACAATTTTTTTAACAATTTCATTATTTATTCACAAAAAAATCTATAAACTCATTTTTAGCATGGCTGAGCATAACTAAAACTTTCTTGCGTCTTGCACTTTTTTCGTACGACGAACCGTTTGCAATGTATGGCGTTACAAACAAAGGATATTTCAACAAAATTGCCACATTTACACAGTGTTACCTCAGAATCTATTGATGAGAAAAATTTGAAACTTGAACACTGTCTATATCGAGGACAGATCTCTTGAAAGGGAAAAGAAATTTTCCGATCAAATAGAAACTTCTCTCCGTAAATTGTTGTTAAAAATTTTCTATTTTTAAGATGGAATCGTTTAGACTCTTCGTTTATTAATCAAAAATCATCCATATCAACCAGTATCATAATATTGCTTAAAATTGTTGCGAAACTTATATCTTCACTCATAACATAATTTATTGTTTATAAACTCTCTTGATAAATTTTTCATAATAATTGATATAAATAATGACCCTCAACAACCAGAATTGATCATAACATTTTTTTATTCATCCTTGACACATGATTAAACTTTTCACTCTTGTGATATTTTCTCGTACGCCGAGCCATTATTTATTCACGGCCTTATAAACAATGTATTTTGTATAAATATACGCTGCCATAAAAGCGACAATATTGAAGTTATTAGCGATTACCTTTTTTATATCGTTCATTTCACAGTAAACAATATGATTATCGTGGGTAGAATTTGCGATACCTAATCCTTATTGTTTATAACCATTTTTATTAACGAAAACGCTCAATTAGGAAAATATATTTTTCCTTAATTTTATATTAATCTATGGCACAAAATAAAACTTTTCACTTTCGTTGTATTTTCTCCTACGACGAGCCATTATTTATTCACGGCCTTATAAACAATGTATTTTTTATAAATATATGCTCCCCTATAAGCCACAATTTTCAAGTTATTAGCGATTACCTTTTTCTATATCCTTTATTTCACCGTAAACAATATGATTATCATGGGTATCATTTTCGATACCTGCACCTTATTGTTTATGACTATTGTTATTAACAAAGGGTTTAATTTAAGGTTTGGGAAAATGTGACTGAAAAGTATAGAGGCTTGCTGAGAATTATCCAACGACGAATTTCATGTATCAGACATAAAACCAAAAATGTCAATTCTTCATGAAATCGACCTTTTGAGCACTGTATTCTTGCCTTTCTTTTACTTAAAATTATTCATATTGGTCTAGTGGAATATTTATCAACATTGGTTAATTAATTTTCAATTATTGAAACAAATGGATTTTGTTTGAATAATTTTTTTTTTCAAAAATTCTTTTTTTGTTTCAAAAAATTATTACTATTGGTCTAGTGGAATCCTTATTAACATTAGTTCATTAATTTACAATTATTTAAATAAATGGAATTTGCTTAAATAATTTTTGTTTTAAAAATTCTTTTTTTTTTATTAAAAATTATTAGTATTTTTTTAGTGGAATATTGATCAACATTGTTCGATTAATTTTTAATTGTTTAAACAAATTCCATTTGTTTACATTTTTTTTGAAATTCATTTTTTTATATAAAAATTATTATTGTTGGTCTATTGGAATATTTAACAAAATTAGTTTGTGTTATTGACGAAAATAAACTGCCAGTTCGACAAATTTTTAGAAAAGAACCTTTTTTCAACAAATGGAATTTGTTTACATAAATAAAAACTAATTAACCAATATTGATAAATATTCCACTAGGCAAACAGTAATAATTTCTATTTTAAAAATTCGAAAAAAAAATTATTTAAATAAATGGCATTTTTTAAAACAATTACAAATTAATTAATTATTGTTGAAAAACATTCCACTGATGAAATAGTAATACTTTTTAAGGAAAATTACAATTTTTGAAACAAAAATTATCCAAACAAATTCTATTTGTTTAAATAATTGAAAATTAATGAACCAATGTTAATAATTATTCCACTAGACCAATAGTAATAATTTTTAGGGGAAAAACGAATTTTCGGGAAAAAATTATTTAAACAAATTCTATTTGCTTAAATAATTGAAAATTAATTAACCAATGTTAATGAATATTTCACTGGACCAATATAAATAATTTTAAGTAAAGAAATACGAGAATACAGTGCTCAAAATGTCGATTTCATGAAGAATTGACATTTTTGGTTTTAAGGGTAGTTTTCAGGAACTCGTGGGGGTGTGTTAGGGGTGTCAAACCCATATGGCTGATAAATGAAATTCTTGGTTGGATAATTTTCAACAAGCCTCTATATTTTCCCGTCACATTTTCCCAAACCCTAAAGAATTATTCCAAAAACTCAAAAAAGTATTTTTCCCACATTTATGATTAATTTATAAGTGTAATACGAAATTTTTAAAATTTACTTACATAAAAATATCTTGTAATGAGCGGGTATAATTCGCATTCATGCCGCTACGAACAGCACCATCGGTGACATATAATGCGCGGTTTTATGATTTGAAATAACTGAAATCAAAAGCGAATACATTTCAATTGAGAAATCAAATATATTTCGAGGAAAAGATTGGCAAGCAACAGTCGGGCAAGTCGACATGAAAAAGGATCTTTACCGATAAAGCATTCTTTCTATAATCAAAATGTCGAGATTAGTATAATGAATGTGAACGAAAGTATATTTGAGATTAAATATTAGCATTATACTCATTTTACGAAAGGGGTAATAACTTTTGACAGCAGGATGTATAATTTAGATCTTATTTTCGAACCGTCGACATAGAGTCGCCAGTTTAGGCAATAAATTAAACCGATTTGAAAAGTGTCTCGGAAATATTGAGTTTTGATAGGACCTGCCGACACTCGATGACAGAACTGTTTATAAAATAGTCACGTCTGGACTCTATCGTGCTCGATATGGCTTTTCACGAAAACAGAGGGTTAGTTATTACGCAATCCATCGCTGGGTTCAAGAGGCTAGAGGTAGGGAGTTGAATCTGTAAGGAGAAACATAGCATTTAGAGTAGGGATTAGGGCTAATGTGTCATGAACGAATGTATGGAAATGTGGGGGAAGCTGAGGACCGCTGCGACGGCATCGAAGCTCCCGACGACGAAGTAAAAATCAGATGAATCTGGTACACAGCCGCGGCTAGTTCATTGTCTCGAAAATTAAAATTAACATTCTTGTAAAGTTGGATTTCAAAATACCAGATCAATAAAATCTTTCCTTGTTAATTCACTTTGAAAATTAGCAGTTTTATTATTTCAAAATAACCTTTAAATTCAGTAATTTATTTTAAATTTAAGAAGATTTTCAGCAGGAGATTACATCGCTGGAGTTGGATTTCCAAATCCTTAATTGCGGAAACGGACTCACCATCGATGAATATTTAGTATTCAAACTTTCTAAATTATTATTTTAAATCAGATTTTAAATATTTGAACTTTTCGCGCTTAAATTGAGTTCCGCTCGTTACAATCTACAACTCACAGCGCCATCTCCATACAGTACTTTGAATTTCTGTTGCCGAAGTAGTAGGTGCATTTTTCCGTTTGAAAAATGAAGTGATTTTTGTAGGAACCATTTCCGTTGAACGGAAATGGAAAGGAAATGGCAAATTTTATACAAACCGCACTTCACTAAAAAAATACTCAGCACTACTCAACAGTTAATATATTGAGTTACAAATATGCACAAACATGAATCTATCATTTTTAAGGTTAAAATAATAATGTTTTAGTCAATGGCGCTTTCGCAATGAATCTGCCAGAACTATAAACATGGCCGCTTATGGTTAAAATCATGATCCAACCCACGAAAGGTCTAGCCATGCGCAAGTAAAAAAAACTGCAGCCAATCAGCAGCGATACCTGCTACATCGCCATATTGAACAAATGCATAGCTGCCCTCTGGCGGTATTTTCAAATGCATGATCGACAAAAAAATTATTCATTGACGTCAATTAAAAAGTTTACCCTTCATCGAGCCACACTTAACTCTAGCTCAATAAAGGAAAATGATTAAACTCAACTTTTGAATTTTCTCAGAAACTTCGGGAGGGGGGGGGGGGTTCAACCCCCAAAACCCCTCCCTGCGTCCGCCACTGCCTATAGAGGTATCGCACAAGAAAAGATTCCATGTAATCCCGGCAGAGATCTCCCCTGCTCGAGCGGTGTGGCGTATGATGTTTTTGTCACGTTTCTGGCAGGTGCTGCTAGCGGCAGTAGAATCGTATGGTAAAACAAGCTCGAAAGTTGAGTGAATATAAAATGATATAAACCTGAGAGGAAGGTAAAACATTAAGATACAATGCAAGCGACTATTAATTTTAAGAGATAGAAAATAAGATCCATGTGTGCGTGTGTGTGTGTGTGTGTGTGTGGGGGGGGGGGGTGTAGTACAAGCGTGGAAAGGCACGCCGGTTTTAGTTAGGGTTAAGATGGGTGGCATATAAACCGTTATAAAATAAGTTAAAACTAAATTATGGAAATACGAAGGACGACCGTAATTTACTGAGATTAGAATTGTTAACCTTCAAGTAGGAAATTTACAGATAATTTAGCGAAACTTGACCGAGCAAACCGTAAACAGCTTAAGATGATAGAAGTGAAAACCAAGAACACTTCGGAATTTCAGAGCTTAGGATTAAGTTGTAAAAGAAAATTTTAGAAATAAGAAGTTTGTGTGCCATCTGAGGAAACATTATATAGATTCCAGGATTGAGTTGTAAAGAGGCATAGAATAGAAAAATTATAATAAGAGCCGTACCCATTGCATAGGATTATAGGTATAATATCATCAATTAGGCTCGACGATCCCTAAGAAAATGTTGTAAACTGCAAATATAGTTTTATGAAATAAGTAGGGTTAAGTAAGGATTTGTAGCGACGAGCGCCGGTTTCCACGAGGTCATAAATTATCCCCTGGGGGAACGCAGAGATCAAAGCATAACCAGATGGAGAGGACGACCAAATTTCCCCGAAAGAGATTTTCACTTTGGGAAATTCCCGAGGCGAGAAGGAAACTGGAAGCGAAAAAGGAAGGGATCAGAAAACGATCTCTTATTGGTTTGCGCCCTTAAATCAACCCAAAAATGAAGCTAATTGGGCAAAGAAGAAATAAGTAGTATCTTGGGGGGTCTTGGGGACGTACGTGGAGGGAACAGGCGATACCGGGCCGGTTGCGCTTCGTTCGTCAAAAATCCTGACAGAATTGTTTCGGCTTCGGAAGCGAACACTTGTACCTTCGGCGTTTTCCTCGGATTCGGCATATTTCTTTTGTCGCGCACTTGGAATAATTTTGATAATATTCAATAAAATGAATAAAGGAGCAGTTCTGATTCTTAAATAATTGTTTCCAATTCTTTGCTTGACCCTTGTATTCTTTCTGAGTGAACTTTCTCTTCGTTCCATCCTCTTAGCACGAAAATTTATTTCCTAGTTTGAATTCTCCCGCGCAGTGCACGAGTCGCACTTCATTGCCTTATTAGCAGAACCCTGCTGGAATGGAGGAGACCTACCGGATCGATCTTCTGCATACGTAACAGCGGGAGATTGAAGTAAGAGGAATCTACTATTACACTAAGTTACAAAATTTTATAAAATTCGTGTTTACTAGATTTTCATGGTATTTGTTCATGTATTTTGAAGGTAGAAGATAGAATATTCTAGCTTTAAGTTTCGTATTCTACGGAAAAAAATATACTGAAATGTTCAGTCAATTGTTGATAAACGAAATTTTGTTACCTAGTGTTACAGAAATTTTTTTTGAATGATCAAAATTTTACCAATAAGATACAGAACTTGATAAAATTCTTGTTTATTTGATTTTTACGGTAACTCCTCATGTATTTTGAAGCACTGATTCTGAAACTAACTTTTTTTTGTAACATAAATATTCTCGGAGGTATTTCAGATTTAATGTTCAATATCACGTAAAAAATGAAAAATTCATATTGCGCTCGTACAAAAACGTAAAGAAAAATCATAAGATCATTTTCGAAAACATTGGATCATTGGAGATGAATCAGGCTTCAATTTCACCCCTATGAGAAACCACAAGCATTTCCGGATTCTTTTATACAAGCTTAGGTTTCAGAAACAACAAAAAATGGATATTATCCATTTTTTAAACGTGTCGTTTTTTTTAACGCGAAAAGATAGAACATTTCACCCTTTAGGTTCACAATCTACAGAAAAAACAAACTGAAATTTCCCATCAATTGATGATAAGCAAAATCTTGTTACCAAGTGTTGTCAACAGAACCTCATAATGTTGTACACAGTGTATACCATTAAGCCATTTCCCTTTCAGGGTAGGCGTGACACTACCCGATGCGGGTAGTGTTTCTAGGTGGATAGTTTCTTGTAGTAAATAACTACAAGTGTGGGCTCACCACACCCACGATGTGCCAACAGCACTAGGTTTTCTCGAATGGTCACCCATCCAAGTACTAACCGCGCCCAACGCTGCTTAACTTCAGTGATCTGACGAGAACTGGTTTTTTCAGCGTGGTATGGCTGTTTTTGGGATATTTGTTTATTAAAAAAAAAAAAAGACTTATTGGCTCATGTTTTAGAGGTAGGCCAGGATTCGGCTTTGGGCACATATTAACTCCTATCAAATACAACGCTGCTGAAGGCTGGTAACCTTCTCAGCATAAATCACCAACCAATTGAGACTCTCGGTTTCCTTTCTCTGTCCTCACCTCCCCCCCCCCCCCACACACACACAGTAACAGAAGTATTGGTGGGACTGACGTTACAGATAGACTATCCACCGTACGACGAATAATCACTTAACTTGGACATGATCTCGGCTCGCAAAACAAATTTCGTGCATAAAGGTGATAGTTGGATGTACAATCTAAACATGAATAATACAAACAATAAAGTAGCCTCGGAATGGACTGAAACTTGGATTGATTGGCGATGAATGGAGACTGGGTGTCTGGAATGCTGGAGGAGTGAATGACCTTAAAGTAAGAGAACTACGAGAAACTATGCATGCAAGGAAACTAGATATTTTATGTGTACCTGAGACGAAGAAAAAGGGTTGCGAAAGTAGAAACATAGAAAATGGGGTGTTGAAAGGCGGTTTTGAAATATGGTCAGGAGTAGGTAGTGAATCAAATCGTAGTCAAGGGGTCGGTTTAATTATGAATGAAAAAGCAAGACAGCATCCCAAAGATCATGATTTTGTATCTCCCAGATTGTTCTGGGCTAGAATGGAAGTAGGAATCAGAAGGTTATTTATCATAGCGTGCTACGCCCCAGTTGACAGTGAGCCGCAAGAAGTCAAAGACGCCTTCTGGGACACTTTAAATGACACAATAAGTACTTGCGGTCAAGGTGAAAGAATAATTCTGCTAGGAGATATGAACAGATGGGTCGGCGTTCAACGTCAGGATACAGATACAGAAAGGGTACTAGGTAAATTTGGGGATCCAAGAAAAAATTATAACGGGGAAAAGTTAGTTAGCTTATGCTTAGAAAAGGGCGTATTTGTTACAAATACTTGGTTTCGACATAAAATGATCCACACTTACACCTGGTGTAAAGGAAATAACCGCAGTATAATTGACTTCGTTATTGCAGATGAAAGACTAAGAGAACTAGTTATAGATACAAGAGTCATGAGGGGATCTGAATGCGATACTGATCATTACCTTTTAGTCTCCAGAATGAACTTAGGGCGGGGATGGAGAAGAAAGAGAACCAAACAAACGAAACAAACGCGAATCAGGGTTGAAGATTTACAGAAACCGGAAGTGCGAATAGATTTTCAGAATAACATAAACGAACGCATAGATAAGGCAATTTGGGAGCCGCTTGAAAGGAATAAAGATATAGAGGGCGCGTGGTCTTTATTACGGGATACCATTGTTAAAAGTGCGATTGAAGTGTGTGGTACGGCAGTGGTAGGGAGAAAGTCTGGCGATGCGTGGTGGAATGATGAAATTGCGGCAGCCCAAAAAGAAAAAGAAAAATCGCACAAAAAAACGCTGAACATGACAGGTCTTAGCGATGATGAGAGAAATAGGCTCAAGAATGATTACAGACACAAAAATAGGAAAGTTAAACGACTAGTCAAATAGAGTAAAGAGAAAATCAGAACAGAAGAAGAGAACAAAATACAAAACTGCTTTGGAGGAATAATGAAACTACTATATAAACAGTTGAAGGAAAGTAAAAGTACAGAGTTTGCCAGCATGAGAAACAGCAAAGGTGAAATGCTATATGATATAGACGGGATAGTAGACGCTTTAAAAGACTCTTTTAAAGAACTATTAGGAGGTGAAGATATAGGACAAAAAAACTGCGACATAGAACATAATGCATTAGAAAACCCAATTGAAAAAGTCTGTGTCACTGAGGTCAGAGACATAATAAAGAATTTGAAAAACGGTAAGGCTGCTGGTGCAGACAGTATTAGCGCTGAAATGCTTAAATACGGTGGCGAGTACATGCCTCACAGGTTGTGCGAATTGATAAATTTGTGTATCGAGACAGGAAAAGTCCCAGACGATTGGAGAAAAGCTATTATCGTACCAATATACAAAAGAAAGGGAGACAAAAGCAACTGCAGCAATTACAGAGGTATCAGCCTACTAAGTACCGCAAGTAAAATATACTCAAAAATACTTATTCGTAGGGTAATGGAAATCA
>CAKNYM010052355.1:0-70759 GCA_932195095.1 Andricus curvator
AAAGAGCCTATTTGAAGAAAATAATAACGCTTCAGGGAATTTCAAGGATTTTCAAATATTTTAGGATCTTTTTCCGCTCTCCATTAGTAGGAATTTTCAATTGATTTTGATGGTTTCGAAGGAATTTCAAAATTTTTTCAAGAAATCCTCACATTTTAAAGCTTTTCGCAAATTGCCAGGGATTAAAAATTATATTATTACATTGACGCGTCTTTTTCAAAGACTCCTAAATGCATCTTAAATTCTCCCTAAAACTTATAATATTGCAGTTTAATTATTATACGAATAATTACTTAACTTGGACATGATTTCGGCTCGCAAAACAAATTTCGCGCATAAAGGTGTTAGTTGGGTGTACAATCTAAACATGAATAATACAAACAATAAAGTAGCCTCGGAATGGACTGAAACTTGGATCGACAAAATGCATACACACGGTAAACGTAAAGGTCGAATTTCAGGCGATGAATGGAGACTGGGTGTCTGGAATGCTAGAGGAGTGAATGACCTTAAAATAAGAGAACTACGAGAAACTATGCATGCAAGGAAACTAGATATTTTATGTCTACCTGAGACGAAGAAAAAGGGTTGCGAAAGTAGAAACATAGAAAATGGGGTGTTGAAAGGCGGTTTTGAAATATGGTCAGGAGTAGGTAGTGAATCAAATCGTAGTCAAGGGATCGGTTTAATTATGAATAAAGAAGCAAGACAGCATCTCAAAGATCATGATTTTGTATCTCCCAGATTGTTGTGGGCTAGAATGAAGGTAGGAATCAGAAGGTTATTTATCATAGCGTGCTACGCCCCAGTTGACAGTGAGCCGCGAGAAGTCAAAGACGCTTTCTGGGACACTTTAAATGACACAATAAGTACTTGCGATCCAGGTGAAAGAATAATTCTGCTAGGAGATATGAACGGATGGGTCGGCGTTCAACGTCAGGATACAGATACAGAAAGGGTACTAGGTAAATTTGGGGATCCAAGAAAAAATTATAACGGGGAAAAATTAGTTAGCTTATGCCTAGAAAAGGGCCTATTTATTACCAATACTTGGTTTCGACATAAAATGATCCACACGTACACTTGGTGTAAAGGAAATAACCGCAGTGTAATTGACTTCGTTATTGCGGATGAAAGACTAAGAGAACTAGTTGTAGATACAAGAGTCATGAGGGGATCCGAATGCAATACTGATCATTATCTTTTAATCTCTAAAATAAACTTAGGCCGGGGATGGAAAAGAAAGAGAACAGAAAAAACGAAACAAACTCGAATAAAGATTGAAAATTTACAGAAACCGGAAGTGCGAATAGAGTTTCAAAATAAGTTAAGCGAACGCATAGATAGGGCAACTTGGGAAGCGCTTACGAGCATTAAAGATATAGAGGGCGCGTGGGCTTTATTACAGGATATCATTGTTAAAACTGCAATTGAAGTGTGTGGTACGGCAGTGGTAGGAAGAAAGTCTGGTGATGCATGGTGGAATGATGAAATTCAAGCAGCCCAGCGAGAAAAGAAAAAAGCGCACAAGAGAACATTAAACATGACAGGTCTTAGCGATGAGGAGAGAAATAGACTCAAAAATGATTACAAAGACAAAAAGAGGAAAATGAAACGACTAGTCAAGGAGAGTAAAGAAAAAATCAGAACAGAAGAAGAGAACAAAATACAAAACGGCTTTGGAGGAATAATGAAACTACTATATAAACAGTTGAAGGAAAGTAAAAGTACAGAGTTTGCTAGCATGAGAAACAGCAAAGGTGAAATGCTATATGATATAGACGGGATAGTAGACGCTTTAAAAGACTCTTTTAAAGAACTATTAGGAGGTGAAGATATAGGACAACAAAACTGCGACATAGAACATAATGCATTAGAAAACCCAATTGAAAAAGTCTGTGTCACTGAGGTCCGAGACATAATTAAGAACTTAAAAAACGGTAAGGCTGCTGGCATAGACAGTATTAGTGCTGAAATGCTCAAATACGGTGGCGAGTACATACCTCACAGGTTGTGCGAATTAATAAATTTATGTATCGAGACGGGGAAAGTCCCAGACGATTGGAAAAAAGCGATTATCGTACCAATATACAAAAGAAAGTGAGATAAAAACAACTGCAGTAATTACAGAGGTATCAGCCTACTAAGTACCGTAAGTAAAATATACTCAAAAATACTTATTCGTAGGGTAATGGAAATCACAGAAGAAAAAATATGGGAAGTCCAAAGTGGATTTATGCCAGGAAGATCATGTACAGATCAGATATTTAGCCTAAGACAGATCACAGAAAAAAGCTTGAGAGTAGGAAAGAAAGTTTTCTGTGCATTTATTGACCTAGAAAAAGCATTTGACACGGTAAATAGAAGTAAACTTTGGGAAGTTCTTAAAGAATACGGAGTAAATGGAGGGCTCCTGCAAGCAATAAAAACAATATATACAGGTAGTAAAGCGAGCGTAAGGGTAAACGGGAAACTGAGTGACTGGTTCGATATTACGCAAGGCGTGAAACAAGGATGCGTTATGTCCTCGTGGCTATTTATCATATTCATGGATAAGTGTCTAAGAACTGCACTCTTCGACGAAGAAGGTGTAAATCTCCAAACAGTCAAGGTACGTGGATTAGCTTTCGCAGATGACAAGATTGTTATGGCAGAATCAATCGAGGACTTGCAAAGAATGTTGAATAAACTTAATACAAGCATGAAAAACATGGACCTCAAAATTAACGTAAATAAAACAAAAATCATGGTGTTTGAAGGAAAAAGTGAGAAAACAATATGCAACATTGTCCTAAATGATGAGAGATTAGAACAAGTTGACAAGTACGTATATCTAGGTAGTCTATTCACTAGCGACGGAAAAATAGATGGGGAGTTAGATAGGCGCATAAATAAGGGTAAACAGGTTATCGGTAGAGCAGGGTCCATCCTAACAAATAAAAACATATCAAAAAAAGCTAAAATGGCCATACACAATTCTATATTCGTACCGACTGTACTATACGGTAGCGAGACATGGACCTGTCAAGAAAAGGACAGGAGTAAAATTAACGCGATCGGCATGAAACCTCTGCGCATAATATGCGGGAAAACACTAATGGACAAAGTCCGAAACGAGACAATCCTCAAAGAATGTGGTGCAAAAGAGACAATAGTTGACACATGGGAAAGAAATCAGTTAAGATGGTTCGGACATCTTGAAAGAATGAAAGATGAACGACTGACCAAACAAGTGTATAAAGGTAAAGTAAATGGCAGAATGCCCAGAGGTAGACCGCCAAAAGAATGGTTAGAATCTGTAAATGAGACATTAATCCGTAGAGACATAAGAAGCCATAGGAACACAAGAGCTTGCATGAAAAAATGCATGGACGTGAAGGAAGCTAGAGTAGTATGCCAGGACAGAAAAGTGTGGCGACAAATAGTTTGTAAACAGAGTGACAGTAGAATGAATGACGCCTGAAACAAAGATCTTGGATACTAATGGGCCCAAGTGGAGAACCATACATAACAATTTTGTGAGGCTCTTCACTTGGGGTGATCGCTAGAGAGATTGATCAGCAACCTGGGTCGGAGCAGTGTTGCGGAGTAAACGTGTCATTTAAATAAATAACACGAGAATTCCAGATCAATCTAAAATATATATACCTAACACTTATATACCTATCCACCTCATACCTATACTCCTACCTACCTTATACCTATATACCCATATACACACTACTATTCTCCAACCGAGCAAGTCACGCTTACCCCGAAAGGGAAATGGCTTAATGGTATAATAATAAAATAATAATAATATTCAATGGTATTGAAACAAAAGTATTTTCATTGTCTTGTTTTTATAATTAAAAAAAGTGTACATCCTATTGAAAAAAATTGTTATTAAACATTTTATTGCAACTTGTGTAGGTTTTCCATAAATTTAATTTGTTTATTTTCAATGTTATTTTTTACGATTTAAACTAAAAATACGCATCCTAGCGTAAGGTGGTTCTGAGCAATTTTGTAGATATAATTTAGGCGGAACATTTTTTGAATAAAGTGTTATTGTAGCTTGTGTCCTATCTCCAAAAAGTTATTTTTAAAAAAATTTTTAGTATATTTTTAAAACAGGAGTTTGAAGCAAATTTGTAGATATTTTTTCGTTGAACAACTTTTGTCTCTTCCTTTTTTTCGTCTCTTGTGTCGTTTTTCCAAAAAATTAATCTTTTTATTTTTGATCTTATTTTTTACGATTAAAAGAAAATCTACGTGTCCTGCCTAAAAATTATTAATAACAAATTTGTGGATTCTTTTTGGGCGAACACGGGGTGAAAATCACCTTAAAAAATTGTCGAGCTCCTCATAGAGGAGCTCTTTACCTTAACTTCACCGATTTTAAAAAAATATTTCAACAATTAATTTTAGTCACAAAAACAAAAAGATCATCTTTTGCAATCCTAAAATAATACCTAGAAATTTTTTTAGATTCTTAGGACTCATTAGGACCCAGTGTGACTATTATGCGATTCTACTCAAGTGTGACTAATTAGGGTTAATGTTATTTTTTACGATTAAAACAAAAACTACAGGTCCTATCAAAAAATTCATCCAAATTTGTCCTCAATAATTATTGAGGACAAATTTGGATGAGTTTTCACTCTTTTTTGGAAGAGCAACTTTGGTCTATTTATTTTTTTTACAGCTTGCGTCGTTTGTCTAAAAATTATATATATTTTTTTTATTGTTGTTTTTTACGAATAAAACAAAAACTACACAACCCAATCAAAAATTATTAATAAAAAATTTGTAGCTCTTTTTTGGGTAAACATCTTTTTTGTTATTCTTTTTCCGCCGCTTGTGTCGTTTGTCCAAAAATTTAATTTTGTTATTTTCAATGTTGTTTTTTAAGAATAAAACAAAAACTACGTGTCCTATAAAAAAGTGATTAAAAACAAATTTTTACATCTTTTTTGGGTGCACAATTTGTAGTCAAAATTTGAATTTTCAATTTTTTAAGAGAATTGAAAGAGTTGTTGCAATAATCTTATAGGGCGTTCAAAATGCAACGTTTTTCTTTCCACTGACATTTTTTCGTATCGTGCGTCGTTTGGCTTAAAATGTCCATTTTCGTTTGTTTTTTGGAATTTTGTAAATGCTATAACTTCGGTAACTTTTTTTATAAAAAAAAGTCATAAGGATAAATTGTCCGTCTTTTTTAGCCTTTTTGAGTGCTACTATTAACCATACATGGAATTTTTAAATCTTAAAAAATTGGTCTTAAGAATTTTGAAAATTCTCTAACTTTTTGTGTTTTTATCCAAAATGGCTGGCTAACGAACCTGACCTTTATTTTAGGACACTTGAAGAGTATACCAAAGTCCAATACAATATGTCAATTCATTCGAAAGGGGGGTCAAATTTTACACAAATCTAATACCTTCTCTGAAAAGAATGTAAAAATGAATTTTCAACCGAAAACATGATTTTTGAACCAGAAAGATTAATTTGCTACCAAAAAAGAGGAATTTTCAACTAAAAAAGTTAAATTTTCAACCTAAACTGAAACAAATATTCTTTACAACAGTTCAATTTTCAGCCAAGGAGATGAGTTTCAAAAAAAAAATGGATGTTCAATCAAATACATTAATTTTTAACTGAATAGTTGAATTTTTGACCAAAAATAGTTGGATTTTCTTATTTGGTTCTATTATTTCAATTTGCATTTGAGCGAGAAAAGGAAAAAATGGGCAAATTTCTTGATAACAGAAGAAAAGAAGAATTTTTTATAAAGGAAAAAATAGAGGGGAATAGGGGAATGAGTGTAAAGTTTAAAATATGAATTTCATTTTGAAACTTATTAAGTTATCATTTAATTGTACCGTTGCAGTGCCATCTTTGGCATTAAAATTCGCAAACTTTGTTTTTATCATCAGGAACCGTATGTATGTATACCATTAAGCCATTTCCCTTTCAGGGTAGGCGTGACACTACCCGATTCGGGTAGTGTTGCTAGGTGGATAGTTCTTGTAGTTATAAATAACTACAAGTATGGGCTCACCACACCCACGATGTGCCAACTGCACTCAGTATTCTTGAATGGTCACCCATCCAAGTACTAAACGCGTCCAACGCTGCTTAACTTCAGTCATCTGACGAGAACTGTGTTTTTCAACGTGGTATGGCCGTACTGAACGTTATCTAAGTTCGTACCGTTACTTCACTGCCTCTCACTCGCCTCTCCCTGTTACCAAACCTAATTTTTGGTGCGAACCCCTTCTCCCCTCAAATTGTGTGATTACTATACTCTTGACAAAAATGCTAAGACAGTCTAGGACTCAGTCCCATGCTACTAGAGTTTACTTCTAAATACAACCTTGATCTGGAATCTCCAAGCATTTGACCGAAACCGGAAGGAAGATCTCGGTGTAATATGAGGGACAGAACTCATAAGCCAGGAGGTCCGGAGCTGAAGAAGACTCTAGTCGTTATCTGCAGCAAAGGTAGGCACGAGTGGAACAATCGCAGCAATCGCCGCGGTGGAAACTCGACACGAGGACATGCACTAGTGCCAAGGCTGGGCCTAGGCCCAATTAATACGCGTCCATTGAAAACGCGAGCGGGCCTGTGTGTGTCCGCACACCCGGTACATGGTGTACCGGTGTCGTGGCTCATCCACAGCCGGTGGATCCGTTCTCCACGTGCATGTGTCAGTGAAAAGGGTAGCCCACGAAGCATAACCAAGTAGCCCACGACAATAAGCAGGGAAACGTTTTATTAATTGCCGAGATCTGTCAGTGTCTCTCCTGGCTGCCATATTAAATGCCCGACTACTGACTGAAACCAAGGTAGTAGTAGAAGATTGCGACGCCTCGCGAGACAAAGAGGGAAGATGCAAGCGAGGGAGAGGCCTCGGAGTATTATGTTTCCTCGAGGAACCCGAAGAAGTACAGGAGTTCCCTGTAAAAGCCTTTACCTACCCACGAAGACGACTTGATGGACTTGACCACCTCTAAACGAACAGAACTTAACGGACAGGATCGCGACATTTATTTCCAAGTTCACTTAGCCTCATGTATCCTTAGTCCTAACGAACCTTTCTATTATGCGGACTCGGTTTCCACATTTCTTCCATTACTACCTTCTTTTACATTTTTATTAGGATTTCGTAGTCCCGGGAAAAACCCTTATAGTTTCGGTGGGGTTTTCGTCCGTCGTACTTTTTCGAAGAAGGGGAAGTGAGAGGAAGTGAGGGGAAATGATTTGAGGGAAGTAGGGGATGTGAGAGGAAGAAGGGTAAGTGAGGGTAAATGAGAGAAGAATTAGTTGAATTTTGAGCAGGGATTGTAGATGAAGTAGGGAAGGATAATTAGGGAAAATGAGGGGTACGGAAGTAGGGGAAGTGAGGAGGGAGTGAGGGGAGGGCCCATAGGGTAGTGCTAGTGAGTAGGGGAAGTGAGGAGAGGAGGAAGTAGAGGAGAAAGAAGTTGGGGAAGGGAGGGGAAGCTAAGGTTGAAGCATGGAGAGGGGAAGTAGGGGGAAGCGGTGGGAATGTATGACGGGTGGTTAAGCGACTTAATTAACGTCTTGATAGGGTATGAAACCATTTTTGTAGGAGCACGGCGCCTATTTGACTAATTTTGAAAATTAGTGAATGCAAATCGATACTCTATTCAGACATTACTGGTACGCTACTGCCCAAAAACTGGTACCTAGTACCAGACTGGTCCCAGTGGTATTTTAGTACTGTTATAATAATTTAATACTGTTATAATTCAATAGTTGAATTTTCAGCTAAAAAATATAAAATTTCAACCGAAAATAGAATAGGTATATTTTCTGTCAAAAAAGGAATTTTCAATCAAAAAACAATAATTTTTAACAAATAGTTTAATTTTCAATCAAAGAAATGAATTTTTAAGTGAAATGATGAATCTTCAACCGAAAAAATTAATTTTCAACAAAGTTGTTTAATTCTGAACCAAGAGTTGAATTTCACCCAAAAAGATGAATTCTCAACAAAAAATGTAATAGTTGATATTTCAACCAAAAAATATTTTTATATTAAAATAAAAAGAGTTGAATTCAATCAAGAAAGATGAATTTTCAACAAAAGAGTTGAATTTTCAACCAAACAAGTTCTTTCCGTTAATAAAGCATAAAAAATTCCATTCAAAATGTTTCAATAACCTGGAAATAAGAACTTTAATCGAAAATGTACATTTTTAAACAAATACTTAAATTTTTACTAGAAAATTTTTTAATTTTTACTCAGGAGCAGTTAAATTCATTCAAAAAGACGAATTTGCAACAAATTAGTTAAATCCTCAACCAAAACTGATTTATTTTCAAAAAGTTGCATTTTTAAGCAAGAAAGATTTTTCAGTCAAGAATGAATACAAATATCCACCAAATTCTTGAATTTTTGAAACGAAAAGAAGAATTTTCTGTAAAACAGTGGAATTTTCAGCTAGAAAATATAAATTTTCAAGAAAAAAGTTTTGTATGAAATTGTTGAGTTTTCAACAAAAAATGTATTACTTTTTAACAAAATTGTTGAATTTTGAAAAAAATATTTTAATTTGCAACAAAATATATCAATTTTTGACTAAATAATAAAAGTTTCAACGAAAAAAAGATGAATTCTCAACCAGAAATATAATAATAATAGACTTTTCAAGCGAAAAGAATTAAGTTTGAAATGGAAATAGTTAGATTTATTTATTAGATTCTAATAATTCAATTATTATTTAAGTGGAAAACGATTCTTTCCTGAAATTAATTTTATTAAGTTTCCACATTTATTTTTTTAACAGAATTCATATGTATGCGCATTTCTTAAATTGAAAAAATCTTAGCCAGTACTGCTGCAACTTCCACCTAGGTCATCAGGGAATACTCTAAAGAAAATGTAATAAAAACAAAATTTCCATAATGATACATTGCTCTCTGTAACGAGTTAGCAATTGCACTATTAATTCTTTCAAGTTTCCTAAATGGAAATGAAATGCTGTCTCCGTTGGAAAAAAATGAAATTGCGTATTGTGATGTGTGGATGGAAAAAGTGTGTCAAGGAATACACGGTTCAAGATTGACGTACAACTGACATATTGGTGCAATGAAGCTTGTTGACTTTAGCGATCTCTTTGTCGGCGTTTTGCTACCGCGAGCAGTTTTATTTCCAGAAAGAAACGAGAGTTTTGCTTTTTTCTAATTTTACCAGTTTCCCTTACCAACGACTGCAACACTTCACGGACTCAGTAAGTGAGCGAGCCCCTAATAGCTAATAGCGTTTCCTTCGCGTTTGACTGTCAGCCTGCCAGAGAGCGTGGGACAGGAGAGCAAAGCAGCATAAGACGGCCGACGGCAATCGTAAAATAAATCACATCTTTGATCTATATTCGGCCAGGCGCGGTTTACTCCTTCCTCTTTCTCCCTCCTTCATTTCGAGGTGTGCAAAGTTCGCAGTGCAAAAAGCCTTGCTGGAAGACCCGAGTACCGGGAATGTAAAAACAAAGTCGAATCATAGTCTGCACTCGATGTTGATCGATTATAGTTGATCAAGAGAGAGATGACCAGAATCTTTGGTAGTGCAAAAAGCAAAATTTCTTTCTGGAAGCCCCGGTACTAGGAATGTAAAAACAAAAGACAAATCATAGTCGGAACTTGATAATGATCGATTATATTTGATAAAGAGAGAGATGAATGGAGTCATTCGTAGTGCAAAAAGCAACATTTTTAAAAACAAAGTCAAATCGCAGTCGATTCTCGATTCTGATCGATTGTAGTTGATCAAGAGAGAGATGACAAGAGCTGTTCGTAGTTCAAAAATCATAATTTCTTGCAGGAAGCTCAGAGTACAGGAATGTAAAAATAAAGTACAATCATAGCCGGCACTGGATTATGATCGATTATAGTTGATCAAGAGAGATGAACAAAGTCATTCGTAGTGCAAGAAGCATAATTTCTTGCCGGAAGACCCGTGTTCCAAAAATGCAAGAACAAAGTCAAATTGTAGTCGACACTCGATTCTGATCGATTATAGTTGATCAAGAGAGCGCGGGAACAGGGTCATCGTCACGGGGAATCTTTGCTTCGAAAATCAGTCAAGAAAGCTAACGGTTGTATTAACGAAGCGTCAGTGACGCTTCTGAAATCAGATTAATACTTTTTGCAAGATGCTCAATCAACATTTCTGACCAAGCAGTGAGCTCAAGAATCATTAACTCTTCAATTGAAAGTGCTCCTTGGACAAATTTCAAAGGCATCTTTGATTACTGATTTATGAGTTTTGAGGGGTCGATGTACCTTGAAGCATAAGTAGAAGAGTGATGTCGGAGTCAGACGTCATTAAGGTCATAAATTTATCTTAGCTACAATTTAAATTTACTACCGTTTAAAATTGTGTAATCGTTCACTAGCTATTAGGCGAAGAATCTTACCCGAAATGACTTCTAATTTAATTTTTTTTAAATGTAGCTTTTATTTTTCAGGTTTTTATATTTTATTCAGTGTAACTTTTCTGGAAGGAAAATATGCAAAAATAGTTTCAGGGAAGCAAATGAAGGACTTAGAATTTTTTAAATTATTTCTGGGCATTTACAGAGAGAAAATATGGACTAATGCAAGTGGCTGTACAGCAGTGTTCAAAACAAATCTAAAACAATTCTATGCATCCAAACCAACACATTTGATGGAGCAGGTGACACTTAAAAGACGAATTTGTGTTGTTCAAGGCGAAGATCCAAATTACTTCTAGCTAAATTTGAATATCGGAGATTAAGTTTTTTGCAGACAAAAAAATCTTGAACAAATAAATTTAATCCTCTTCTGGACACAATGCAAGAGAAATCGGATTACAAGAGCTTAAATCGATGATTCAGTCAAACCAATGAAGTTGTGAACTCGATTGTAGAGGCATTCAACACATCGGTTCCATAGATTGAAAGATCTATATCAGAGAAGAATTTTCTGTCACCGATTGTTCCTCTTATTATACAATGTCATTGCATAGATGCAATACGCTAATAGATGTCCTGAAACTTATAACATTGTTCATCAAAGCTGTCAGCCGTTAGAAATCTAATCTTTCGGTTGAATGAGGCAAGATCATCGGCATGCCGAAACCTTATTGTCCAAATCAAAGTCTCTAACGAGCTCGACTCTTGTCATCCATCTAACGATTGCTAACCGATCCAGCACAGAATTCTGATTACTCAGGCATGACCCTCAAGAAAGTTGAGTCAAAAGTTCGGGTCTCTATTTTAAACTCTATCGATTATCATAATTTCGTTATTTTTTGAGCGACAGTCTACGCTTGTTTGACTTGTTAGCCAAACATTCTTTATGGACTCTTTGGATGGGTCACAACTAATCTAACATCGATCACCTCTCTTGTTCGTCGCATGGCAATGTACTCTGTACGCAAACTTCGTGTAGATTGGATGCTACACTGGTCCTTATATTCATCCACTATTGTATATGTATATGTGTTCATTGACGTATGTATACACGTGGGTATGATCACTCGTTCAGAGCACAAATAGGTAAACCCATGAGTATAGGTGCTGTATAACGGAATCGAATGGGACACCGAGTGCTCTGGCACGATGTATACTGGTAACTAATGCGTTTACGATGTCCATCCGACAGTACATCAAAGTCGAGCCCGGATCTAGCGGGTCCCCTGTTCTGTTCAACCAACCCCTTAACCCCTTGCGCCTTTCACCCACGCGTTAATAACCTTATGTAGTTTATTTTGCCTTTTATAGGTGACAAATAAAATTCTCAAGCTAATATAGGGTTAGAAGTTTGCATACATCGTTATGCTTTTATCATTTCCGAACGGAAAACAATGTTCTAAATGTTGTCTTTTGAAGCTATGTTGCTTATACTTTGAGAGATCTGAAATGTGCTTTATATGTAGGTAAGGATGAGGGCTTTTTACAGTTAAAAATGGAGTCAACCCTTCACATTTTAGTTAAAACGATTAATATTTACCACCACTAGAATTCTTTATTATTACATGGGGAAAATTTGGAAAAAATGGAAAACTCAATTACGTTTCTCCGTTTTCGTTAAAAATGTTTGTCCACCAAGGTGGTTGTGGTGAATATTAGACGATTCAACTAAAATCTATTTTCTTTTTTTTTTCAATTTTGAAACAGGCATGGTTTACTTAGGTCTGAAATTATGATCAACTTAAAGGAGATGGAAACTGCCTTCATTATGATAATTAAAAATGAGATTGTGCTTTGGGTTCTCCTTAATTACATGGAGTCATTTTGCACTGATATTATTAAATAGATTTATGATTGAAATGGTTTCATATATGGGAAATTCTATAACAATTATTCCACCATTCTTCGAGATGAGTGGGCGCAAAGAATATTTGTGGACCAGAGTGAATGGGTTGAGGTAGTGTGGGGGGGGGGGCAAAGAATGAGAAGGAAGGTATCCCCGACACGGGAGGCTCGTTTCGACTTCGGGATTCGGGAATTGGTTATGAATAATGCAAGCATTCTCGAGAGCTCTACGTTGGAGATCGAATTCTCTCTGGACAAACGGAGGTTCCGGGTGAGCGAATCGGTCGGTTTAAACATGTATGTACAATAACGATGGTGAGACCACTCTTCCGGTTTCCAGTTGACTCTCCTTTTTGGTCGCAAATATTCTTCACTCAGAAGCAGAACAAAGTCTTTGACGTCGTAAACATCTTACCTCTCTTTCTAAAATTGTATACATTTTTTTTTGGCAAAAAGATCCAGGGAATTGACCCCTGAGATATCTTTGACTTGAAAAGTCCATTGTATCAGGGATCCCAGTCCATCTCCTTGTTTCCCTTATATACTTTTTTCTCTATTAAATTTAAACAATCCCCTGAAACAGCGATTTCCAAACTATTGGGGAAGGCAGGGTCGCCTGTCGCGGCAGGGGGATATCACTCTAGCAGCCTAGCTGCGGCAGCCGAGACAGACACTTTGATGGGAGTAGAAGGCTACTTTCCTTTACCTGCCACGGATGACCTTATCCTTGTTATGAGATTAAGGCCTGTTAAAAAACTGAAATTATGAAATTATGTCTTAATTGAATTTTGATTAGTTGAACCAATTTCCTTATATAATTAGAGAAAAGCGAAAAAAAGGTTGATGAAAATCCGTTTATCTTTCAGTAATAAAGAAAATCTTTAAGTGCATAAAAAGTACAGTAACTTTCAACTGAGATGGAAGATATTAACCGATTTTTTACTAATTTTTTTTCATTTTTCTCGTCATAATCTAAATAAGCTAACGCAGCCTATTAAAATACAATTTGTTGATATTTCACCAAATTTTAATTTTTTCAACCGCCTCTAATCGTCTAACAATGAGTAGGTTGCGCGAAGCAAGCCGGCTCCATAACAAAAGTTTTGGAAACGCTGCCCTCAAATACCTAATTGTAAAATCGAGAATTTTGACCCAATTTTCCACTTTTCCATTTCTTACATAGTTCCGATTCATTTTTTAAGAATCGTGGACAGAAATTCGAAACATAAGAAAACGAGATGCAATGAAAGAGAATCTTTTTGATGATACCAATTTCAAATATTTCATAAACTATTTATTTTCTAATTTTTTAGATTTTAAGGAAATGGTTTATAGTGAATGAATCGCTAACGATTCAATCAAGAATAACCTAATATTTCAAGTCAAAATATTTTATTTTTTACATAATAGAGTAATGTTCAACAAAAGTACGTGAATTGATAAGAAAGATGCATTTTCAACCAAATAATTTAATCCTCTTCCAAAAAATATTCCCATTTTGCATAAAAAACAATTAAAATCATCCAGAAAGGCGAATTTTGAACAAAATAGTTCATTTATAAAACAAAGAAGATTTTTCAGTCGTGAAACAAAAATTTCAATCAAATTGTTTAGTTTGCCTATTTAACTGCAAAAGACGACATTTCTACCAAAAGAGATGAATTTTCAAGCCAAAAAGGCGAATCGTATTTTTTGGCTTCACGGTATTAACCAGATATTTATAAGTAAATAATTTGAGATTAATTCTTTTTTATTTCAAAAAAATATTGACATACGACTAGTAGATGAAAACTAATTAACATTAAATTATGTACAAAAAGACAAATTGTCAACAAAAGAGTTGAATTTTCGACGAAAAAAGATTTTACAGTCTAGAAAGAAACAAAATTTGAAGTAAATTGTTGAATTTTGAAAAAACTTAATTTTTTGACAAATATTTTAATTTTCTACGAAAATGGTTCAATTTTCTTCGAAAAGGAAGACTTTTTAATGGAATTGTTGAATTTTCCACAAAAGCAGAGAAAGTAGGTTTCTCGAACAGTTATTTTTTGGTTTTTCAAATAATTGCATTCTAGCTTGCTTAGAAAAATTCTTTGAACAACTTTAGGATTCTGTACTTAGAAAAATAACCTAGAAAAAAAATGATGAGCATAATTAATCAAAATCTATCTACTGATGAAAACCCATTTAAGAAATTTAAATATTAGCATTTTTCAGTCCTGTTGTTTTTGTATTTTTCAAATTTTGATCTTCTCGAATTTTTTGCTTATGTATTTTATCAGCAGAAAGTTCTGAAGTGTTGAACAGATTTTTTAAAGCTAGCTTAAAAACATTTTCTCATATTTACGAGGTACCCATATGATACAACAAGTTTTTATTAATAAATCAAATCCAATTTGTTTTATCCCCTTTTTCACCTAAAATTGAACTGCAGAACGTAATGTAAAACTTATATCACCGATTCATCACCAGACATAAAAAATCTATCCGTTTATGTAACGATATATTATGCAAAATGTTAATACCTAACTATCCATATCTAAGTATTCATATTTTATTGGATAAGTACCTATTTCATATTTAGCTGCTAGTTAAGGTCATAAGTGGATGTTACATAAATTATGAAGTGTTTAAATGGCAAAATAGTGTGAAAGATTTGCTTCGAACTGATAATAAAAATATTATAAATGCATAATAAAAAAAGTCAATAGAACCCCCGCTGGCGTAATTTCGGTTAACGCTCCACTTATGGATAGTGATATTCTGGGTTCAAAACCGGGCTGCGGTAGATTTGTTCTTGTTCTTCAAAAATTATTTGTCCGAAGCAATCGATAAAAATTGAAATCTGCTAATTAAAAATTTCAAAACTCGGTCATTAACATCTCTAAATGGTAATAACATCCTCTTGATGCGATAATAATAATTTTTTCTTTAAATTAGATTAAACTCACGTTGATCAAAAATGGTCTTGGATGGATCCGCTGAGGCTTCGATGGTGTAATTACTTAACGCTCCACTCATGTATAGTGTGCTTGCAGTTCAAATCCGGACTGAGGCAGATTTTTTCTCGATTTTTAAAAATTATTTGTTCGAAGTAATCGTTTTAACATCGATATCTGTTAATTAAAAAAAGGTAACTGGTAAATTATCAGAATTATTTATTATTTTATAAAAATGTGATCCAATAATAAGCAAAGGTTTACGTCGTTTCGTTGTACGTGTATTTGAGACGTTGGAATGATTTACGGAGGAGAATGGGAAAGACGAGCGAAGCAAGGTACGTACGTAAATCTTGAACCGATTGACACGTGTGAAATGCGCCCTTTGAAATGTGCTTTGACTTCGACCCCATACGAAAGCCAAGCACGCAGATGATAATGCAGAATTTTATGACGGAGTAGCTACCAGGGATCACACTCGGTCCCCTTTTTTACGTTATCCTCTTTTTTCTCTCTAACCTTTAAAAAATCCTCTAAAACATCTAAAATTGAAAATTTCGACCCAATTTTCCCCTTTTCTATAATTTTTTCAAGGTTTCGAATCATTAAAAAAATCACAAACACAAATCCAAGACATTAGAAACAAGGCGCTTAACAAAAATGAGGATGCTCATTTTTCTCTCAGGCAAGATCGTTTATATTATTATAATTATTACAATTCATTCCTTTAAATAAAACAAATTTAGGTACTAATATTAAATTTAAATGCTTCAAATTTCTAATATTTCAAGTAAAAATATTGACTTTTTAACAACAAAAATCAAGTTTTATACAAATTGTTAAATTTTCTAGAAAAAAGACAAATTTTCTACAAAAAATTTGAATTTCTAAACCAAAAAGACGAATTTTCATCATAAAACCTAAATTTTTAACAAAATAGTTGAATTTTCAATCCAAAAAGGACGAACTTTTCATCCAAAAACACGAATGATCAAGATGACTTCAAAGATTTCAAATTATAAACAGTTGAATTCATTCAAGAAAGACATTTTTTTCACCAAACAGTCGAATTTTCTACCAAATAATCTGAATTTTTAACGCAAAAGTTGCATTTTTACCCAAGAAATATTGAGTTTCTACCAAAAGAGATGAATTTTTAAACCATGAAGGCGAATATTCAACCAAAAAAGATATTTCAGTCAAGAAAGAAAAAAAATCAACCAAATAGTTGAATTTTCAATGAAAAAGTTATTTTTCAACTAGAATCTTAACCAAGCAAAATATATTTTTGACAAATTAGTACAACTTTGAGCCAATTAGTTGTATTTTCAACAAAAAATTTGGTTTTAATCAGAATCTTCAACTAACAAAAATATATTTTAAACTAAGCAGTTCTATTTTAAGCCAATTACTTCAATTCAATTCAACCAAAAAAGATTTTAAGTTTAAATTAGAAAACAGTTGAATTTATCTAAAAAAAGACGAATTTTTAATAAAATTGTTGAATCCACACCAAAAAAGATTAAGTTCCACCCAAAATGTTGAATTTTCAATTACCCGAAAAGGGGAAGTTTCAAAAAAATAGTTGAATTCCAAAAACAAGAAAGATTTGTCAGTCAAGAAGAAGACAAAATTTCAACCAATTTTTTTTAATTTTCAAGCCAAAAAGACCAATTTTCCACAAAACAGTTGAATTTAAAAACGAAAATTATGAATTTTCAACAAAAAAGTTAATTTTCAACCAAATATTGAAATTTTCAACCAAAAAAATGATATATAAAAATGTTAGAATAATAAATGAAATTCCTGTTAATCTTCTTTTTCCATAAAAAATGTCTTTTAGGCTAAAATTGAACTACTAATCCACTCAGATACCTGAGCTACCCAAAACAACCTTACTTTAAGGGTTTGGAATAAATTTGGGAATTATGCAGATTGAAAAAAACTTTTCTGTTGGGAAGTGCCTTTATTATATCTCCTAATAATATTTCCTAACTTTCTGAACTTATAATAGCTTTAGGTACTGTTGGAGTTTATGATTGGAACCTTCTCCAGAAAAAATTGAAGTTTGAGACAAAAAGGTATTATTTTGAAATACGCCTTTGAGGATGGGCCTATAAACCTTATCCCAATTCTGACCGAAATCGATTTGACCTCTGACCGAGAGACAGGCAGGTGTCGTAAAAATATCGAGGAAAGAACGCGCTCAGACGAATCGGTTTGCGTACTGTTTTTGAGTACTTTACGGGCTGGCAGTAAAGAAAATATGCTAGTCTTACCTCCAAGACGCATCCAATAACCCTTCTTTCAAAAAACTATACTGCCCTTCACATACCCACCAGTCGATAAGTATTCCCTAAGGATCTTTTGAACCTGAAATTTTTATATGCAAGAGCTCCTGATGAAAAAATAAGATAACGTTTCTTATTCCAAAACAGACTAATTAAAATTGGGTCCTAAAATACGTCAAGCAACGGTACAACGAAAATTGAAGTCTTGGTAGATATAATGTTGGATCATAACAATTGTATTTGTGATTTATTCTGAACCAGTCTATTCAGATTATTACATTTTCCAAATAGGAAAAGAAATAATCCAAAAAAATCCTGCAGATTGGAACGAATCTTGACCTTAGTGTCTCTAATGGTTTTTTTTCTTTGGAAGATTTTTGAGATTGTTAACAAAGTAAGTTTTGATTTCAAAAACAATAAAAATGAGATAGCGTTTCTTATCCAAAAAAAGACTATTGGATACTAATGGGCCCGTGTAGGGAGCTTCAAATGATGACTCTGTGAGGCTCTTCACTTGGGGTGATCGCTAGAGAGATTGATCAGCAACCTGAGTCGAAGCAGTGTTACGGAACGAAAGTGTTATTTAAATAAATGACACGGGAATTCTAGAGCAATCTAAAAATCTGTACCCCCATTTATTCTGTACCAATCTATTCAAATTATTACATTTACCGAATAGGAAAATAAATAATCCAAAAAAATTCTACAGATTGGAACGAATCTTGACCTTAGCGTCTCTAATGTTTTTCTTTCTTAGAAAGAATTTGAGACTTTCAACAAAGTAAGTTTATATTGCTAAAACAAAAGAAACAAATGAAACAAAGAGAAATTGGATATAAATTAAAAAAAGAGAACATTTATGGAGATGTTATTTTTAAATAGAGAAGGTAAATAACAAATCTATTCATTAAAAAAAAAGATTTCTCAAAATAAAACAAAGTTTGGGATAGGGTTATTAATTGGATGAATTGATTCATTGTTCTTGTTATAAAAAGTCATTTTTATATGTAAATCAATTTTCAATGAATAGAGAATCAAAACAAATAACTTTTATCATAAATAAGCATAAGTTTTTATTATTTATGCCTATGATTACTCCCTGATGAGAAAGTCTAAATTGTCTTCGGTGAAGGTTGGTTTTGGTTGGCTCCTTCCTTTTTCTCCCTCTTTTTTTTTGTTATATATTTGTTTCTAATAATCCGCAAAGGAGATAGTTTCGAAATGTAATTTTGATTTTCTGAATTTTTTCCATGCTTCGATTTCGTTACATAAAATGGTTCATGAGAAAGTAGATTTCATTTCGACCTTAAATGAAAAATTGTATTCACTTTCCCTGGAACCTATAGCCAGATTTTCATCAATAATCTCCAGCTATTTCATTATTGAGGATGAAAAATAATGAAAAATTATGAAAAATAATTTCATTGAAAACTGCATACGCGCATAGTATTCATTTTTAATGACTTATAGTTTCAAGATCATTATTAAGGAATACTTCAATTTTAAAGGAAGTTTGGAATTATTCAATTTTTAATGCTTTCAATTCAAAGTCTTATAATTTTCGACGATTTTAGAATTATTTAACTTTAAAGGCTTACAATTTCAATTTCTTCAATTTTAAACGATGGAAACAACACTGCATTTTTTAAATGCAGAAAAATAATAAATTTCACTTTTTTTGAATGACGGGTTCTCTTTCTTACTGGAAATAAATATTATTTCAATTTCACTTTAAAAAATATTGTTATCATTACATTTTATATAGAGTTCTATTGAACCTTTCTTATTTAAGATAATAATTTTTATTGATATTAAGAGGATAATGAAACGAACAAAAAGATGGTATCCGCACAAAACCTAACGAACGCCTATTTTTACGAATTAATATGTCCATTTTTTAACCTCAAGGTATTTGAAAGAAAAAAATTAAGCTTTTCTTCAAACAAAAAAAAAGTGGGAAAAGGTTTGATTTACTTTTGATCATCATTTTTGAAGGTTTATTCTTTTTTAAACAATGCTCATGATTAATGGAAAATTTATACAGTTTTATTAATTGTTTCCGTTATTGTTAAAATAACAAATTGAAGAATATTTAAGAAAAATACATCTAAATTTAGAATGTTTTTGATTAGAGTAATAAGTCGTTAAAAATAAATTAATAGATTTAAAAACCATAATTTTTAAATTCAAGCTTTAAACCCTGAATCATTTTAAAGAGGCCTTAGAAATGAAACTGTATTAAAATTAAGTATTTGAAACTGCACAATTTTAGATCTGAAAAATATATAAATTAAACATTTCAAACACAAAACAGTAAAATAAATATTGAACTCAAAAATTGTCCCCTTTCATACCAAGCCAAATTCTAACTCAATAAAAATGTTAAAAATAAAGACTGTTCTTTTTACTGTTCGGAAAAAAATGAAAAAAATGTCCCTCTTTTCATTTTTGAAAAATGTAAAAATTACAGAATTTTCTCCCATCAACTCCATAGAAATGAAAAAAATGTACAAAATGTCCCAATTCCCCTTATGAAAAATGAGTATTGGTAAGTATTGGATCTAATACTTTTTCCCGAAAAAGTATTGAAAATCTAATACTTTTTCGGGAAAAAAGACTGGATCCTATACTTACGAATACTTCTTTTTCATAAGGGTCCAATCCAGAAATAAATTTTAAACAAAAATTCCTTTTTCCAATCCAGGAACAAATTATATTCAAAAATTTACTCCCTTTCAGTTAAATAAAAAAGTTCAAAACAACAAATTACCCTTTTCCGATTCAGGAAAAGATCTAAATAAAAAATTCTTCCCTTTCATCAGAAGAGAAATGTTTAAAATAAAGAATCTCCCCCTCCAACGCAATAAAAATAATAATAAAAGTGTATGAAATAAGAACTATCTTCGCCCATTCAGAATAAAAAAACTTTTCCGTACCAATTCAAAAAAAAAATTAGAATTAAAAAAAAATTTATGTGATATTAAATAGGTAACATTTAAAGTGATTGGAAAGGTTTTTCTAGTATCAAATAAAAAATTATAGTATTAACAGAGTTATAAATCACCAAAACAGATGGTAGTTGAGAAATAATGCTCCATACGTTAAAGGGCTTTTAAATTCAAATTTCACATTATTAAAAGTTTGATAAATTTATGAATTTAAATTTTCTAATTTTGATTTGAAATACTTCAAATTTGGAAGAGTTAAGATGCTTTGATTTTTTAGTTGAGTATGTAGTACTTAATTTGAACATTTTTTCAAGTTTGAAAGCTTTAATTTTTTAATTGTAACGGCCTGGAACAATGTTTACTTTAATGTGTATCTGTTAGATATAATAATTTATTGAATTATTTAACTCGTTTTAAAAATTGTTCAAACTCTTAATATAAGTTACGTGCGCTTTATTCAATTAATCGTTTAACAAATGCCAAACAAACAAAAACGGTTAAATCAGCCAAAGGTTAATCGAATAATTTCAGCTTAAATAGCTAAAATAAATAAATGATAAGAAAAACCGGCTAAAGAATTAATCACATAAATTGCGGAAATGATCGCAATCGCGATCTTACAATATTTTATAATTTCCTCTATTGAAGTGATTAAATCTTCAACCGATTATTTATTTTTATCGTTTATTTATTTTTGTTATTTTGAACTGAATTTATTCAATTAATATTTTGCTGATATAGCCCTTAAAGGACACACCTCCAAATAATTCCATAAAGGATACATGGGGTCTCACTGCACCCACCGACTTAAAATAGCTGTCAGATCAAAAGTAAACGATATTTTTAGCTGAAAAAAATCATGAGTGA
This sequence comes from Andricus curvator, assembly GCA_932195095.1. NCBI lineage: Eukaryota > Metazoa > Arthropoda > Insecta > Hymenoptera > Cynipidae > Andricus > Andricus curvator. The sequence goes on from CAKNYM010052355.1 coordinate 21,333, forward strand.
TGCTGAAAGAATAAAAAATAGGAATAAAATATTTCCAAAGCATCAGTTTGGCATTTGTTAAACGAATTATCGGTTGAAGCACACAGCACTACTTATTATTTATAAATTTGTTACTATGGAATTATAAATTTTTAATTTCTTAATTATTAGGAAATACAAATCCAGGGAGGTAAACACGCGCTTCGTGTGCGTGCATTTCCTGTTAGTTAGGAATATTATAATTTTGGAAAAAGGTACAAAACATTTTACTCACTCGTGAAAGAAAATAATGAGCCACAGAGTATCAGCAAAGGTAATACAAACTCACCTGAAACAGAAGGAAATATTTTCATTAGTATAGTGAACATTTTGTATAGATAAAATTGATAGTGAGATTATGTCAATTGGGTTTTGAAGCTTGTGTTTTATAACAAAAGGATAATAGAAGATGAATTAAAGTGGTCACTTCAATATTGAGTGTGGAGCATAAGGAGAAGTTTAATCATGATTGATAGCACTAGAAGTGCGTAATGCTATTGAACTTTTGATTATTCTTATCAGAACTGATGGGGTTGATGAATGACGTGGATGAAGTATCACTGAAACCCACTCGTCGAGTATTTATATTTGCTACGAGTAGGGATGACAGTGACCTAAGTTCCTTCGCAAATGAGCATCTATTCAAAATTAGCGAGTAGTGAGTGAGTAGTGAGTGACCACTGACCACTGACCACTGACCACTCCGTGCATTGATGGATGTACCTTCATAGTCGTGCTTTTGCTAACTGAAGCTAACGATATATTAAAGACGAAGGGTAATATATAACGGACATGCGCGCACTTATTATATTGGACAATGGTCAATTTTTGACTTGACGCATTGACTTTTATTCCTTTTTCCCAAGATTCTTCTTTGCAAAACTTCTAGTTATTCGTAACTGCACCATATTCCTTTCGTAACACCAGTTTCTCTTGGTCATTAAAAAAAAAGTTTTGGTTAAAATGACTACAAGGAGAAAAATGGATGGTCAAATTTAGAGGGTCAAAATTCAAAGAGCCAATCCGTTCTTCTATATGGTCTAAAGAGCCTTTCAGAACTTTTTCGACAGAGAGACTCTCATTTTATGGCCAGTCTGAGTGTTGTAAGAAGGTCAGCCTCACTATCAGGGATAATCAAAGTATCCTTTCGGGATGGTCAATACGATCATCTTGTTTTCACTCTTTTCGACTATCCACGGAAGAGCAAATGACCCATCGCGGAGGGCCAACCTGATTAGTTACCGTTGGCGTTTTTATTTAAAATGAATAAATGTGTAAGTAAAATGTTCAAAACAAATAATAAATGTAAAGTGCATAAGAATATTAGAAATTATTGTAAATTCATATTTAAGATGAAAAATATATTCCTTTCTTTAAAAATGAAAATCTGTCATTTATTTTTAAGAAAAAAATCTAATAAATGATTTAAATTTTACTTTACAAGTCCTACTTGTGAGCAAAGAATTATTTTTAATAACTTTACTCTTATTATTTGCTGTTTCAAATTGCTTTTCACATTTCATCATTTCAAATTAGCGCGCCAACCTCAACCAATCCGGTTGTCGACGCAATGGATGCAGTGCGAAAGGTTACGAGAGTTGGGAGCACCGTGGTTCAGAGCAATTTCGGAGGGAGTGAATGTCATTGAGCCGTTCAGCGTCACGTTTGCTGTTTATTGATTAAACATATTCTTAAGAAATTTAAACTGCTTTTTGATATTTCGAAGATGCGTGGAGAGTGAACTGCATAAGAGAGAACGTCAAATTTGATGCTTCCGAGGGATTTAGGATAAAGGCGTAACTGGACGTTCAGCTATCAATTTTTTGTCACCGTGTCCTCTCAAACTGAAAACATGCAGAAAATTTCAGCATTCATTGATGATGCAGAAAGTAACGAGATGTGGGATATTGGTTTCTGAATTCACTTCAATGTTTGAAATCATACAATTCAGTGTGACACCGTGCCTTTCGAGCTCACAAAAATATATTGTCAATGTTCACTGTTTTTGCATATCAAATTATGTATGTTTCATACACCTCACTCTGCACAAAGAATAAAAAATGCTTTCAGAATTCACGTATTTCATATTAATTTTCAGGTTTTATAGGTTCCACCTAATTTTATAATTTCCAGTCTCTTATAAGAGAGAGACTGAAATAAGTAAGAAAAGGACAACAAATATAGAAAATGTAGGATGATCAAATCGACCCCCTAAGATGGCCAGGTCGACTATCCGAGGAGATCAAGTCGACTATCCGATATGACCAAATCAACCTTCTATGATGAGCGATTCGACCCTTTATAATGATCAGTTCCGCCATCTTTCATGATCGGTTCGACTCTCTATGGCGCTTGAGTCGACTGTCCGAGATGACCAAGTCGAAACTCTGAGATGATCGATTTGAACCTCTTGTTTTAATCTTCTAGAGATAGTCGCTTTAGCCATCTTCAAGGGCTGTCCTATAGTTGACCCTGCAATATAGGCTGTCTGCACATCTAGATGGCCAAAGTAACCTTCCATTTTTCTCCAACCAGACTCGTCTGGTTTAAATGTTTTTGATTGCTGTAGACTCTCACAAAGCACCTGGTGCTCGGGACCGAGGTCCTCACTGAGCGCCCGTCCGAAGGCTTGGCGGGAAATATCTCTGAGACGCATTGACGGATTTTTTGAATATCTTCTCGCGCACGCGCATCTGATGCCACGCTCAAGGCGCTTACCGAACTGAGAGGTAATAGAAGGACGAGGCACTTGGTGAGAAAAGGCGCTTTGTAGAAAAGGCTCTTTGTGAGAGTCTGCTGTATTTGAATAAGAAATTCTAGTAAATGTGACTAGAAAATTCTAGTTCATTGACTCTTGTTAATTTATTCTGATCAAAACTATACTGGCTATTATTCCTTGTAAGGGGCCGCCTATAAACTACGTTACCAATTTGAGGGGTGAAAGGGGTCGTGCTAAAAATTACGATTTGTAACAGGGTTTTTGGTTGAAAATTGATATTAAATTGATTTAAATTATTTAATTTTTGTTAAAAATGCATTTTTTTATCTGAAAATTTAACTATTCTATTTCTGGTAGAAACTTGGTCTTTTATAAGTTGAAAATTCAACTATTAGGTAGAAAATTCATATATTTTGTTGAAAATTCGTCTTCTCGGGTATTGAGCTTACCAGGACATCTGGTTAAGTTTACGAGAATATCTGGTTATGTTCATTCTGGTTATTCTTACCCGAAATTATGTTCAAATTTACCAGACAAACTAATGAAAATAACCAGACAATTCTAAAACTTTTAACCAGAAATAATAGTAAGGGTATATTTAACATTCTATTCTGGTTGAAATAACCAGAATTCTGGTTGCTTTAAGCAGAACTTTTTTTTGAGTGCTCTCACTTCCTTTTAAAATGTCCTTCTCACTTCAGGAATAACTTTAAGAAACACGTTCCAGGTGTATGTATTATAAAAAAATAAATGAATGCTTCTTGAGAGGCACAGACCCGCGTTGGGGTCGAGGTCCTCGGACGATAAAGTAAGTAGAGGCCCAAAGTTACTATGGCTCGTAAAAATCAATTATAAAAGCTGCTGGTTCGTTTTTCAAGAAAAGATTTACTTCCATCGGGTTCATTTTCTCACTTCCTAAGGGTTCATCCACAAATTATGTAACATTTTTAACAGGCAGAGGAAGTTGGTGAAAATATTACGTTGTCTTAAAATGAGGAAGTAAGGGATTGGGTAGATGTTAGATACCATTTTTTACTACATTTTGCAATACTTTTCAATTTATTAGCTATTTATTAGGGCATGCATTTTGTATATAAGTTAGTTAAATCTTATAGTAAGTCACAAAAAAAATCAAACATCTCTGTTCAATAATATTAGTATTAATATTAGTATTAAACGAGGGCTTGACCACTATTGAAATCTTTTGAAGCGTTTTAAAAGTTTCAAAATTTCTTGAAATGCCTTGAAATTTTCTGAAAGCTCATGAAATATTATAAATTTCTCTGAAACCCCCATAAAATCCCTTAAAATAATTTAAAATACTTTGAAAAACTTCAGAAAATTCAAAATCCATATCAATATCAATTGAAGAACAAGAGCTGTAAAGGAAAAGAACAGATGTACTACTTCCTCGCTTGCGTAGTTAATTAACGCTCGACTCATGTGTAGTGGCATTCCCGGTTCAAATCCGGGCGGAGGAAGATTTTTTTTGTTCTCCAAAAGTAATTTGTCTGATGTAATTGTTTTAACATCGTAACTCAAATTAATTAAAAACAATTGAAATGTGAAATCTTTCGAAATATTTTGAGATACTTCGACAATCCTTAACATTTTTTTAATATTTTGGGGTTTCTGGAAATCATTTGAAATCCATTGAGATCTTTTGAAATTACCTAAAACCTTTAAAATTGCTGTCACGTCTCATGAAATATTTTGAAATCAATAAAAATTCTGGGAAATCTCTTAAAATAAAAAATTTTACAAAATAAAAAGCTTTAAACTTTAAATTGTACAATTTCACGTATTTAAAATTGATTTTTTTTAATTTCAGTGCTCCGAGTTTGGAATTGATAATTTTTTAAATTATGAAATTCATTAATTTTCAGTTTAAAATAATAATCACTGAAATTACTAAAGTTTTTCAGCCTGGAAATGAAGTCTTCAATTTTTATAGCTTCCACTTTGAAAGTTTACAATTTTTAATAATTTGAGCAACTATTAGGACTATTAATTTAATATTATAATATTCCGAACTATTTAAATTAGAAAGTATATAATTTTGGACGTTTAAATTTCAAATTGACTATTAATTTTAATCGTAAAATGCTGAAATTTGTGAAACTAAGTAGCTTTAAACATAAAACTGACTATTAAGGTGTCAAATTAATATAATAATTCTACTTAGAATGTTAGTATGCTACCAATATGACTTTTTTTAATTCTGCAATTGTATAATTATTCAAATTTGAAGCTATTCGATTGGGAACGTTTTCAGTAAAAATTGTTTAACTCTTAAGTTTGAAATAAATCCCTTGAAATCCCATAATATTTCTTGTAATCCTTTGAATCCCTTGAAATTTATATAAATACTTTACAAACTTTGAAATGTTTTTAAACTTTTCAAATCCCAAAGAAATCTTCTGAAATCTTGTTAATCTTTGTGAATTCTTTAGAAATCTTTTAAATCTTCAGATATGGTGTACGCTCAAAACTCTAATGATGAACCCCTGGGTATTAAATAACAAACAGAAATAAAAAATTTTTTCAATGAATGAAATTAAGTTTCATTATTATTAACATTAACATTATTATCAACAATTAGTGCGAGATTTTCGAAACATCTCCTTACACCACTTTTTTTAGATAGAAATAATCCAGTTTATATCCATTTTTTAAAGGGAAGGCGTAAAAAATTAAAGATACTAAAGATAAGCACTTTAAATTCAAGATTATTGTAAGTAGATTTAGTAATTATTTACAAAACACTCATAGCTAATTCATACACATTTTATGCGTTCTTATTTTCAATGTAAACATTGGTTATTAATAGTCGAGTTTACTATGTAAATAACATTTGCTTATCATTACTAAACTGACCTTCCTGAAACATCAAATAGATAATGTGGTATTTTTAGTCGAAAACATTGCAATGGTAAATAAAATATAAATTAACACCACCAGCTTGTATTATAATGAAAAACGGAAAAAAACTCTTCCCTCGAGCCATCTTCTGTATTAGTTCTTGCTTTTCTCGTACTTCTCCATTGCCCTAATAATAAAAAGAATATAATAATTGCCTTGCGTATTATATGCATCTCAAAATATAAATAATTAATCAACAATATACTTTTCGCAACTTACAATGTTTCGACAGCAGCACAGTATTCTTTAAATAGTGTATTTGCGAAATCCTTTTTCTTCGCTCCCATCAACTGACTTTCTTTATCAAAACATTCATTGATTTCATCAACATTATCATCATTGACAACTTTAAGACCAACATCTTCAAGACACCGATCCCTAATAAGTTCGTTCCAAGTATTTTTTTCAACTTTCGGTAATTTTTTTCCTCTATTCACTAAGTCATCTGCCAAAGCATGTGCGATTTTAGAAGCAATATACTGGTCTTCTTTTAATTCTCCAACTACTCCTCTGTGTTTTTGGCATTTTTTAATCAATTCTGGCATGGATAAATTCAATTTTTCCTGTATTACTTTTTCTGCAGGTGGTTTGTATTCCTGGGCTAAAATGCAGATTGAGAACCCTATGGTGTTGGAGTGTTAAACCTTTGTTAATATCTTGCTAATCTATCTTGTTAATAAATTAATATGCACTTTATTTACTTACAAACGATGAGAGTGAATTGAACAGCAATCGAGTAGTTCATACTGAAAACTTTGTGAACACTATCTAGTAACGGTCTTAAAAGTTTGCTTCCTTTCCTTGTGAGCGAGGATGTATGCCAAATGGTATGAACGAACTTGGTATTTAAACTGCAAGTATTTAGTCGATAAGTCTTTGTGTACGTTTTTCAATAACGAAAGTAGGTTAATTTTGTTGTGTAGCGATAAAACTCGTAGGAATACTCTTTGTCACCTGCTTTTCTCTTGATTTAAAAATTGTAATATTACCTTATACTCATTCTGAAAATTGTTTATATTGTTTCCTATCCAATTAATAAAAAGTACATGGCGTCATTTTCTATCAATATCTGGAAACTATTTTTGTCGGGAAACCCCTGTTCATGATTGGCCAGAGATGTGATTCTGTTCCATTTTTTAAAGTCTGCAAACATCATTTTTTTGAGAAATTCAAGTTTATTGAACTAATATATCCAATAATAATCAATGAAACAAAGGTCCCTAGCACTTTAGAATAAAAGATTCAATTTGTTCAGTATAAGAAACTTAACAATGAATCCAAGTTAGTCAAATTTGGTTAAAACTATTTTTTCAACAATAATAATTAAGACAAATTTGAATTTCATATTCCCTGGACCATATGAAAGTTCCAATTAAACAAAAATACTGTTGGATTGCTTATTTTGTGTTGACTATGGTAGAATCTGTTTCGTTAACTCGACTTAAAATTGAAAACTGCACTTTCAATCTTTAAATTAACCTATAAACTTTATACAGTATGTAAATATATTATTTACTTAAATAACTGAAATGTTGACAATGAAATATTTTACCATATTAGCGCTGAAGACTTCTTAAATTGTATAGATTTTTAAGGACTAGGAAGTTTCAGTTCGAAAACTTTTGATAATAATTAGCAGAGGTCAAAATAGTTCTTTTTTAGCTTCAGGTAGATGTCTAAAAAAAAATTTTTGTCTGCTAATTCACTTGATCAATCTTTACGAATTAAAAATTTTTAAACTTATTTTAATGTTGTCGCTCCTCGAAAATGCAGGTTACTAGATAAACTATTTAAATTTTTCCCAAAATATGTATATTTGTACTAAAATATAATTTTTTTTTAAATAAATGGAAACCTTGTTTCTAGATCTTAACCTCAGCCTCAAATAAATTACCCTAAAAGTTATTTTTTGTGATTTTAGCCTAAATTTATTTTTTCTAAATTTACAGATATATAAAATGGAAAAAGCCATTTTTACCCTTTAATTATTGCTAATATACACATCATTTACAATCTGCTTTACGTACAAATTAGGAATTTTGTATATCTTTCAAGTGACCTACAAAATACAGTACATAAGATGAAATTTCAAAAATTCAATATTTTATCATATTCACGATCAAGTCTTCTTAATTCTTATAGCTTTTTCAAAAATGAAAAGTTTCAGGTCGGAAAAATTAAGCAATAATTTGTAGAGGTCAAAAGATTTCTTATTTAATTTTAAAGAGTGCATAAGAAAAAATATCTACTAAAAAAAAATTTGTCTGGAATTAAAGAAACCGTTTTTTTAACAAAAAAAAAAACAACTTTTTTCAACCACAGACGTTTTTTGGAATCGTGAGAAGTTTCTCTGACTGAGGGGCAATGATTATTTTTCTTTGATTCAATTGAATTGAAAATCTAGAAATAATTTACCAAGTTTTTTAGAAACTTTCAATTATTTGGATTTGTTAACTTTGTATTTCTTTGTGCTCATTTCTCAGCTATTAAGTGAATTATTTCAAAATGGCCACTAGGAATCCAAAATAAAAATTTAAGGAACCCGGATATTTTCATTCTAATTTTAAGATGTTTATTTTTCGTTTATGTCCACTCTAGGTTTATAAGTTTTTATGAATTTTTATTATGTGTTTTTGAAAAAATTTCTTTTTCAAAGACTATGTAAATGAACGTAAAATAAATTTTAGGAGCCCAAAATATTTTTTGTGATTTTAAAAAGCTTTTGGGTATGGAAATAATTGGAAATAATCAGTACCTAGATAATAATTGGCAATACTGTCCACATTTATTTTTCATACACATTTTTTTATATGAAAAATTTGTATTGTTGATCCACAAAATAAAACAACTTTCTCGAGATTTTTAAATACAAGCATGTCACAGCATGTATTAGTCTGTACTTATATAGTGTATAAATAATAAGAAAAATTATTGAAACTTTATAATAATCCTAGAAGTGATTAGGGAACAGTTTTTAGTTTGCATAGGAAAAATGTACAAAACTCGAATGCAGCAAGTTAAAAAAATATTAAACTAACGATTATCGAACATACATTTTTGAGAGGCATACAGTTTTATTGCAAATTAAATTTTATCAGAACGATGGACAAAACTCGAATGCAGTAATTTCAAGAAAAAATATTAAACTCTCGATTTTTGTGGAGATTTTGAATTTTTTTAAAACAAGTTTATGCATTTTTAAAATTTTAGAAACATTTTATATCGAATAATGTAAAAATAAGACAAAAATCACTGTAACTTTTTAAGAACGTTGGAAGATATTAAGAAACATTTTTTCGTTTGAATACATTTTTAAAGGCATACAGTTTTATTGCATAATAAATTGAATCGAAAAGACACACAGAAATCCAGTGCAAAAATTTACAAAATTAATTAACTCAAGACTTCGGAAGAGATTGAGAATTTTCTTTAAACAAGTTAATAAATTTTTTTATAGTTTTGAAACCTCGTATCACAAATAATGTAAATTTTCTCAGTTTTCATACATTTTTAGATGCATACAGTTTTATTGTATACTAAATTTTATCGGAATTGCTTTCAGTAATATTACCGATTTACTGATACTTTTAGCAAAATAGGACGCACTTTTTTGTTAAGCTAAAATCTTGAAAATTTAAAATCAAAAGAAAAATGTTACAAAAATGTCCACAACTCTGCGAAATTATTGAAAATTCTATTGCTTTTGCATAAACTATTTTCTTTACTAAAAATTAATATTCGCATTGAATTCAAATGCAAAAAGAATTTATTAACATCTTCACTTTACAGTTTTTATATAGCATAATTCATGAAATCCAGTTTCTGATTACAAATATAACAAACATAATTATCTTCACATGATACTAAAAATATCATGTATTAATTTATATATGATGTAGAATTTTATGTTGACTAATATTTCCCTCCACCAAAAAAAAACTATTGAATTGACTGCTTCTTTGATTAATGTTCTGTATTAGTACTTGACCTCTTCGTACTTCTCTTTGGCCCTAATAATAAAAAGAATACAATCATTGTCTTGCATATTATATGCATTTGAGAATATCAATAATTAATAATATAATAATAACAATAATAAATTATACACATCTTACAATTTTTTCACAGCAGCACAGTATTCTGCACATAGTGCAGTTGTAAAATTAGTTATCCCTTTTCCCTTCAATTGACTTTTTCCATCAAAACATCCGTTTATTCCAGCAGTGTTATCTTTACCCAGAGTTTTGAGATCAGCATTTTCAATACACTGATTAGCAATAAGTTCGTTCCAAATATTGTCGTCAACTTTCAGTAATTTTTTTGCTCTATCCACCAAACCGTTTGCTAAGGAATATGCCATTAGAATAGCAGAATAATGTTGATGAAGGACTGCTTTAAGTACTCCTCTATCTTCGCATTTCAGTAAGAAATCGACCGCAGATATATTAAACAATTTTTGCACAGTTTCGGGTCCAGGTGGTTCGAAGTCTTTGGCTGAGATGTTGGTTGAGAAACCTACAGAGTAGAAGTTTAAATATAATTAGTTTATATCTTGCTAATCTATCTTGTTATTAATTGAATATGAACTTCAATTTACTCACAAACGATGAAAATGAATTGAACAATAAAGAAGTACTTCATCTTGGTAGATTTTTTAACAATATTAAGGAGGCTCAATTATTCCAATTCTAGTCAACTGAGTGCCTGAAATTTTGGTATTAAATTTAATAAGGTTGCTATACTTACGTTTACCTCAAATTTGTATACAACAGTATTTAAAACAATTTGTTCTACCTGATAAAATCATATTCAACTATTATTATTATTGTCAGATATACTGTACAAATTTAATTAATTCTGCAACAATGACATACATAATAAAATAATACAAATTAAGATACAGAATTTTCAACGACAAAAAATCGGTCCTAAATACATATGGTTAAAAAAAAGTCCTGTTTCAGGTCAAATGACATTATAAAAACGTTCAATATCCTAAAGAGTTAAAAACGTTTTTAAGACCTATTTGAGAGAATGGACGTTTTTAGAACGTTATTTGGCCTGACAGAGAACGTTCTAATGACAACTCTAGAAATTCATGCAGACTGAGCTGTACTCAAATTGTGATACAAATAGCTAAAGTCATAGTTTGAAGTAACTCGTACCAAAAATTTCTATTTTACAGAACATCTCGATACATTAGTATTTTTAATTGATAATTATCTACTGTATGTTTCATTATCAACTGTAATCAAAAGTAAAATTGATTATAATTTAAAATATTGAAAAGCACACACCTTTGTGGTTTTTAGTTTCCTTTTCAAAGCAGTCTTCTTTCTTTTTTGGAACAGATATGTCACAATATGTTTTTTTTTGTATAATGTAAAAATAATAAAAAGTTCACTGATACTTTTTAATAACTCTGGAAGAGATAAGACATTTTTTTAGTACGCATACAATGTTTAGAGGTAAACACTTTTATTGCACACTAAATTTTATCAGAAAGATGCACAGAACTTCAATGCAGAAATATAAAGAATTATTAAACTCACGAATTTGGAAGAAATTGGTAAGTGTTAAAAAAAAGTCAATACATTTTAAATATTTCTCGTTTTTTTTATCGGAACAGATATGTTACAATATGTATTCCTCTTTATTTATATAATGTAAAAATATTGAAAAATTCACTGATACTTTTTAAAACTTTAACGGCCACTGCTGCAGCTGAGCAGCGTTCACTATTTTCGATTTTCTTGATTTTCATATAACAAGCTTAGAATTCTACAACATAAATATGTACATATGATCAAAGTGGACAAAGTTAGTTGGTTAAAAGTTAATGTATACTCAATGGAAATCGAGAAAATTGGAAAAATAAACATTATTGGAAAAAATCGATTAGAAGACCATACCTTATTCTTGATTTTCTCAGAATTTTTTATGCAACAGGTTTTAGGCTTGGCCATTAAAGTGTTTTAATAATTCTCTAAGAGATACCGGAACCTTTTTGGGAAAACAACAAATTTTTAGAGGTAATCAGTTTTATGGCACACTAAATTTTATATGAAACTTACACAGAACTTTAGTGCAGTAATTTAAAAAATGATGAAAGTCACGACTCTAGTAAAGATTGGGAATTTTTGAAAAACAAGTTCATAAACATCTTACATTTTTGAAATCTCGTATATCAAACAATATAAAATAATAAATGAATCACTTGAACCTTTTAATAACTCCGGATGAGATTAAGAAACATTTTTTGGTATGCATAGATTTTTTACAGGCATACAGTGTTATTTTATAATAAATTTAATCGTAAAGTTGCACAGAACTTCAATACAGAAATTTAAAAAATAATTAAACTCATTAATTAGCTAGGGATTGGAAATTGTTCAAAAACAAGTGAATACATTCTTAATATTTCTGAAATATCGAATAATTAGAAAAAAAATCACTGCAACTTTTTAATAAGTCAGAAGAGATAAGAAATTTTTTTAGTACGCATACAATGTTTAGAGGTAAACACTTTTATTCCACAATAAATTTTATCAGAAAGATGCACAGAACTCTGAAGTAAAAATATTAAAAGAATTTAAATCACGAATTCGGTAAAGACAAGAATTTTTTGGATACATATTCATGATTTTTTTCATATTCTTGAAACCTCGTGTATATCGATTTATTTTTATGTGACAATTGGGAATATGATCATGAAAATACCCGTAAATATCTTTGTGAAAGACTTCGTTTTTTAAATGAGACTTGAAAATATTTTTGGATTTTTTGCCATCATTTAAAAAATGGTAAAAATTAGTACTTTCTAGTGGTCTTTACTGGAAAGGTAGCTTCCTGTCCTCAATTAAATCCTATTCTTTTTTATTTCTTTTTTTAGTTACTGTTTCATATAATTTACGGAACCTTCAATGGAGAAAGCATTTTGAGTAATATTTCCTATGTACCGACATGTGCTGAAAAATTAACGGAACTTTGTTTTCAGGTTAAAATTTAAAAATCAAAAGATGAGAAGAAAGAGTCTGTACACGTTAAAAAAACATCCATAGATCTGCAAAACTACTGAAAAATTATATCGTCTATCGAATATCCTGTTAATTCAAGAAAAAACAATTTTTTTCTGTCAATTGCTTTTGCCGAAAGTATTTTCGTTACTAAAAATTAATATTCGCAGTCAATTCAAATTCAAAAAGTCTTTAATAATACCTTCACTCTACAGTTTTTATATAATATTATTGATAAAATCAGTTTTCTGAATATAAATTCAACAAACAGACATACTTATCTTGACAGGATACTAAACTTATTATTGATAAATTCATATACGATGTGGATTTATATCTTGACTAATATTTCCCTCCACAAAAAGAAATGTTGAATTGACTGTTTCTTTGAATAATGTATTAGTTTTTTCCCCATTCCTTGCCCGCTGCGTACTTCTCTTTGGCCCTGATAATTAAAAGAATACAATCATTGCCCTACGTATTACGTGCACCTGAGAATATAAATAATTAGATAACAATATATAACTTACAATGTTAGCACTGCAGCACAGTATGATTTTAATAGTGCAGTTGTAAATAAAGTTTTCCTTATTCCTATCAATCCTCTGCGTTGACGAAGACATTGGTTTATTTGAAAAACCATATCTTCAGTATCACCTTTAACACCAGCACTTTTTCGACACTGAGAATCAATAAGCTCATTCCAACGATTTTCGTCCATTTTCTTAAATTTGTTTGCTCTACTCACTATGACATTTGCCAAAGCATATGCCATTTGAGTAGCCAGATAACCTTCACTATCTATTTCATCATATACATATGCGTTTATGCAATTTGTCATGAATTGTTGCGGAGATAATTTCAAAAATTTTTGGATTTCACTGGGTCCAGGTGATTTGAATTTTACGGATAAGATAGAGTTTGAGACGCAGTTTGAGAAACCTATAGTATAGGAGTGTAGATATAATTAGTTTATATGCTGCTAGTCTATCTTGTTAATAATTTAATATTAACTTAAAATTACTTACAAATGATGAGGGTGAATTGAACAGCAATGAAGTACTTCATCTTGGAAGATTTTTCAACACAACCGAGGAAGCTCGATGATGGCAATTCTAGTCAAGTGTTGTGCCTGAACGTAAACGTAGAAATAATAAAAAAATCACTGTAACTTGTTAATGACGCCAGAAGAGAAAAAAACAACATTTTTTTAGTACTCATAACATTTTTAGAGATAATTTTATCGGAAAGGTGGACAGAATTTCAATACAGAAAAAACTGATACTTTTTAATAACTCTGGAAGAGATAAGGAAAATTTTCTAGTTCACATACCATTTTCACAGGTAACCCGTTTTATCGCACACTAAATATTATCCGAAAGATACACCGAGCGCGAATGCAAACATTGAAAAAGTGATCAAACTCATGATTTCGGTAAATATTGAGAATTTTTAAAAAATAAGTGCATAAAATGTTTACATTTTGAAACCTCGTACATTTTACAAAAATAACCGTTAATATGCAAAATTACTGAAGATTCTGTAAGTTCTAGAGAAAAGTCAACTGAAAATCCTGTCAATTTAGCAGAATTATTATTTCGTGTGAATTGGTTTTTCCAAAATTATTTTCGTTGCTAAAAATTAATATTCGCAGTGAATTCAACTGCAAAAAGTCTTTATTAACGCCTTCATTTTACAGGTTTTATGTAACAAAGTTTATAAATTTAGTGTTTTGAACACAAATTTAATCGAAAAATATTACTATCTTGACAGGATACTAAAATTATCATGTATTAATTTATATATGATGTAGATTTATATGTTGACTAATATGTCCTTCCTTCAAACAAAAAACTATTCAATTGACTGCATCCTTGAGTTGACTTCTTTAGTAGCTCTTGCCTTGTTTCTCGCTCGCTATGTACGTTTTTTTGGCCCTAATAATGAAAAGAATACAATGATTATTGTCTGACATATTATATGCATTTGAGTATATGAATAATTAAGTACCAAATACAACTTACAATTTTTTCACTGCAGCACAATATGTTTTAATTAGTGCACACGTAAATTCAAGCTTCTTCCATCCCTTCAATTTTCTTTTTTCAACAAAACATTTATTTATTTCAGCAACGTTATCTACAATTACACCTGTAACACGAGGACTTTCAAGACACCGTTCATAAACAAAAAGGTCCCAATTATTTTTGTTATTTTTTGTTGATTTTTTCGCTGTCCTCACTATGACATTTGTCAAAGCATATGCCAATTGCGTAGCCAGATAATCCTGATTTTTGACTTCTTCAAGTACTTTTGTTTTTTCGCATTCTCTTAAGAATTTTTGGCGAGATAAATTAAAATATTTTTTTAATACTTTGGGTAGAGCCGGTTTAAATTTTGGGTATGATATGGAGCTTGAGACGTAGATTGAGAAACCTATAATGTAGGTGTGTAGATATCAGTTTATATCTTGCTAATCCATCTTGCAATAATTTAATATTAACTTCAATTTACTTACAAACGATAAGAGTCAATTGGATGGCGATCAAGTACTTCATACTGGAAGATTTTTTAACACTATTGTGGAGGCTCGATTATGGCAATTCTAGTTAAGTGTTGGGTCTGAAAATTTTATATCACACAAATTCAAAAAGGTTTTAAGAAACAATTACGTTTAATTGAAGTTATTATACAATACCGGCGGAATTAATCTACTCACATATTTTTTGAGCAATATAAATAGTTTTATATTACAATAGATATTTCATTGTCAACTGTAGAGAAGTTTCGCATATAGATTAAAATTGTTAATAATTTTCAATATTTAAATCCTCGCACCTTTTTCATTTGTTAATTTTCTTCTCAGAGCACGATCGTTTGAACGAAAAGTAACTGAGTATAGTTCATAAACATTTTTTTTTTTTTAAACCGCGTACTTTAGAGGTAAATAGGTTTATTGTATAATAAATTTTATCGGAAAGACGCACCGAACTCGAATGTAAAAATGGTTTAAATGTTCAAACTCACGACTTTGGTAGGGATTTGGAATGTTTTAAAAACAAGTTCATAACTTTTTTATGTATTCAAAACCTCGCATATACATCGAATAATGTAAAAATAATACAAAAATCACTTAAACTTTTTTAAAACGCCAGAAGAGATATACATTTATTTTTTAAATTTATATCGTTCTACAGTACAAATCGTGAATTTTTTGAATGCAAGTTCATACATTTTTGTTTGAACCACATGTATATCGATCTATTTTCATACGCTGATTAGGAATATAGACCGAAAAATATCCCTAAATTTCATTGTATAAGCTACATTTTTTCAAGTTTTTGCAAGTGTTAACCTTGAAAATAACATTTTGGGATATTTTGATTATATATCTATAAATTAGAAACAATACTAAAAATCTTTTTCCTTGTCAAAAATCAATCTTCGCATTGGATTGGAATGCATGCATAGTCCTTATGCCATCGCCGATGAAAACTGTTATATTAATTGATTCCTTGATTGATATTCTGTATTAATTATTGCACGCAGCATACTTCTCTTTGGTCCTTATAATAAAAAAATATAATTTTAGCCTTGTATATTATTAGTATACTTAGCTGAAAATTGATTGGCTATTAAACAATTCTAGAATAAATATTCAAATACGACTAATAATATTGAGAGGAATATTCACTAATGTAAATTATAGGGTCAATTTTCAATCATTCGTATTTAGAGAGAAATAATTACGTAACAATTCTAACCACTTACAATCTTTTCACTTCAGCACAGTATGCTTCCAACAGTGCATTAGCAAAATCCTTTTTCTTTTCTCCTTTTAATTTATTTTCTTCAGCAAAGCATTCATTGATGTCATCAACGTCAAATGCATTTATAATTTTAATAACAACATTTTCAAGACAGTGGTCCTTAATAAGTTGGTCCCATCTTTTTTTATCAATTTGCAGTGTTTTTTTTGGTCCCTTCACTAACTCATCTGACAAAGCATATGCGATTTGAGTAGCAATGGAGCGGTCTTTAGTTAAATCTTTAATCACACCGGTATGTGTTTCGCATTGTTTAATAAATTCGGGCATGGTTAAATTCAATTTCTCTGGTATTATTTTGTCTGCAGGTGGTCTGTATGTCTGGTCGATGACGCAGGTTGAGGAACCTAGAGTTTAAATTTTTTTAAATTTTTGGCTAATCTATCCTTTTAATAATTTAATATAGAAATTTAAAAAAACTCACAAGCGATGATAGTGAATAGAACAGCAATAGAGTACTTCATATTGGAAGATTTTTTGACTCAGTGACATTATGGGTTCAAAAGTATATTTTCTTCCCTCGTAAAACGTGGTTTTATGACTGAATAGTCGGCAATTCCACGTTCTTAAAAATCGAAAGATAATAATTCTTTTGTTTCAAGACAAAATTTTTGCAAATGTATCACGGCTTGTTCTTGTCATCTGTGGTCATCTGCTTCTTTCTCAATTTTTACATTAAACTAATTTTCTTTCTCAGAAAACACTTTTATTCATAAAATTTTTACTATTCGTACTTCGCTTTATTGTTATTTCACAACTTTGATTACCTTGAACATAAATAAATAAAATATCAATATTTATGCGCTTGGTGAAATTTTTTCACACGTAGTGTTTTTGGTGGGATTTTATTTCTTTTGAGTACACATTGCCCCGGTACCCACTTTTTTATAGAGGTAATTCTACCCTAAAAATTGAATTTATCAGCAATATATAGTGAAAATAATAAACGGCTGCTAAAAAAATAATTAACACTTCTTTTAAATTTATTCTTCAAGTACTTTAGTAGAAAGAGTGTCTATTCTTACCGAAGTTTTAGTATGAATAGCTATAATATTGTGATATAAGTACAGACCCTCCCTATAAATGCCGATCCATTCACAATCATTGTTTCAATTAATTCCAATATTTGTATTTTCATATTAATTTCAAAGATGTGTATACTCTTACGAAAATTCAGCATGGAATATTTAATAGATAATATACTTTCTTCGCTGAGGAAATACTTTTAGCTGTAGAAGATTGGGAAACTAAATATAATGAGGAAGTATCGAGTAGGAATTCAATTGAAGATTCATCAAGCACAACTGAAGAGTTACTAAAAGAACCCTCTTCTTCTACAATTCATCATTCAGATATCAAAGATAAACAATTTTATAAAAGGAGCGCTAATATACTATATCAAAATAAAACTCTTCTACCTCTCCAACTGATAATAACTCAGAAATCGAAAATCAAGATGATCAAGCATCACAAAATTCTAATAAAAGAAGTGCTGATGCTATACAAAATTGACATTACATACTCATAGGAATAAAATTATAGTCTGCATAGTCTATTTTTAAATCATTTCATTATTTTGAAAATTCTATTATAGCGTATTCCGTCAATTTTCAATTAATATCTTCTAAACTTATAGAATCTTTGTACATTGGTGGGTTCTATATAGGGGAGAGTGGGGCAGAACAGACCTTCGCGGAAAGAGCGACTTTGTAAATAACATTGCTATTCCTTAATAATTCTAATTCTTCTTCCTATCAAATAATCTATTTTATTGGAGAAATTGTGCTTTTAACTCAAATCATGAAAATTAACGTTGTAAAAGAAAAATTATGCAGAAGACAGTTTTGACAACTAAAGAATGGAAGATTCGATAGTAGGAATATAACGTTCGCAAAATTAATTAAAATAATTACAGCATAAAAATTTTATTGACTGGTAGATAAAACAATATTTTACGAAGTTATTATAAAAATTGAACTTAATCAAAGTCCAAAATAGATTAAATTTAGAAAATATCTGAGGCTTCACTATGGGGGCAATGTATTTCAAAACATACGATCTACCCGAGGGTTTAACAACTTCGATTTTTCGTTTACACTAGATCATAAGATGATTGGACTACATAAGATTACGAAAGATTACATTGGATTGCATAAAATTACAAATGGGATTACATATGATTACAGGGTATTACACAATATTACATGGGATTACTCGCAATTACATAGATTACGTGGGATCTTTAAAGATTACATGACATTACACAAGGTTACACGGGATTAAAATAATTTATCTCGGAATTAATATAAAAATATAATAGGGACGTTGCATGATCTACAGCAACTGCATTTTTCAATAATAAATTTCCTACTCTTTACAAAGTTAAAAGAAAATGTGGCTTGACTGACAATTCTTTCTGAGCAAAAATTCAAATCGTTTGTTAAATATTCTTCCTTTTTTTATAAATTTCTTTTTTTTTTAATTTGAAATAAAATATTTTTTATTGGAAATGTCAACTATTATATTTTTTGTTGAGAATTAATATTCTCCGATTGAAAATTCGACTATTTGGTTGAAAGTTGAACTCATTTTTTGAAAAAACATTTTTCTTCTTAAAGATTCATCACATATGTAAGTTCAAAATTGTACTTTATTGAAAATGTAATTATCTAGTTGAAAATTTGAAGTGAGTTCAGAAAAATTCAAGGAGGTTTGAATGAATTTTATAGAATGCCTAAGAATTCAAGGTGAGCATAAAAACTTAGATATGAGTCAAACAAAAACTCAAGAAGAAAATGAAAAACTAATAAAATTGAGTAAAATGGAGTGAATTTGAAAGAATTCAAGACAATCAAAAAAAATCAACAGAATTCCAAAAAATTAAAAAGAATTAAAAAAAATTCAGGATAAATTAAAAAGAACTCAGAATGAATTCCAAATGAATTCAAATAAATTGCAGCAAATATTTTGAAATACCTCACGAATTACCTCACTTCTTGTGAATAGATTCTATGAAATCTGAGAATATTTCCTGGAATCGTGGCTTATTTATTAAAATATGTTGAGAGCTTTTAAAATCCCTTACATTTACTTTTGTCCTTGCAAATCTGATAAAATTATTTTAAATTTAAATTTCAAGATACTCATTCTTTTGTATCAAGATAAAATTCAGTCAAATATGCATATGTCACTACTTGTCCTTGTTATCGGCTTAGTTCTCAATTTAAAAACGATACTGTAATCTTCCTCGTTGCCGAAATATTTTATGAATTAATAAAACCTAAAAACGTATTATTTTTATATTTTGCAATGATATTTGTTTTCATAAATAGTAATTTATGTTTTTTAATTTTACTTAAAATTCAATCCTAGACTGATAGATAAATATGTAATTTCATTTCACTTCAATTTCAAGTAAATTTAAAATTCACCCCATTTAAGTCTTTTGTCAAAATTCACAAAGGAAAACAATTTTTTTTCACAAAATAACTGAACTGAGGTGAATATGAAATTCACCTAATCTGGATGCTAATATGAAATTACATAATCGCCTCCCTGAACGTCTTGATGCTAATATTTTTTTAATACTCTATATTTTAAATGCTCTAAAACAAGATATCTATAACCGGTTAAAATCGTGGACTGAGGCAGATTTGTTTTTTAGTTTTCAAAATAATATTTGTCCGAATTCATACTTGAACAATGAAATTTAAATGAATACAAATATAAAAACTCGGACGTTAACGTGGTTTATAATGGTAATGATGATGAATGTGAAAATCAAAATATCGTTACATAATCTACAACAATTGCATTTTTCAATAATAAATTACCTACTCTTTATAATGGTAAAAGAAAATGTGGTAAAAATGCTCTATTTTGAAGAAAATTGAAAATCAAATTGGTAATATTTTAAATATCACAAGGACCTGGAGTCGCTGAATCGCATCTGCTTTTTTCTAAATTTAGAAATGACACTGTAATTTTCTTCGCATTCATAATATCATTTATGAATCCCTTTATACTTAAAATTTTTCATTTAATCCTAAACTGCCCGTATGCGAATATTTGTTGTGTTGGATATTGAATATTGTTTGAATAATATTAAATTGAAATAATATTGATTTGGAAACTAATGGGCCCAAGTGGGGAACCATACATAAAAATTTTGTGAGGCTCTTCACTTGGGGGGATCGCTAGAGAGATTGATCAGCAACCTGGGTCGGAGCAGTGTTGCGGAATAAACGTGTGATTTAAATAAATAACACGAGAATTCCAGATCAATCTAAAATATCTATACCTAACACCTATATACGTATCTACCTTATACCTATATACCTTCCTACTTGACACCTATATACCTATTTAACCCCTACCTACTTACTCTATACCTATATACCCATATACACACTACTATTTTCCAACCAAGCAAGTCACGCCTACCCCGAAATGGAAGTGGCTTAATGGCATAATAATAATAATAAACACGTGCTGGATGCTTAGGCAGGAATTTAATTTAATTAAGAAAATCAACTTTGGGTAATTATTTTATACTAGAGAACATAATAATTTTATAGAGTAATACAGTTATATTGTGTAGCTTATTTTTATGTTTGTTATATTATATTCCTTCTTTCGAGAAACTTTAGCTTCAGTTTAATAAAATGTGTATATCCTTTAGCTAATATATGTATATTGAATAAAATATCCCACCACTGATAAAAAGTATTATATTTTTCTTTCTTCAAAGAATATTCTGATCCAATATATAATGTTTTGAAATACTCGTCCGCCATATTGGATCCGCCATTTTGTTTTCTGGAATTGTGACGTCAGATGCGGAATCAGCGCCCTCAAAAACCACTAGATACCACGTTTGAAGTAGATTCAATATTTTTTTGAAACACTCGTCCGCCATATTGGATCCGCCATTTTGAATTTGTAATTTTTGACATTAAATTTGGAATTAGCGTTGCCAAAAACCCTTGTATACCAAGTTTTATATGAATTCGCCGTAAAATCGAATTTTTGCCACTTTTTATAGTTCCTGGCCCACTGTGCAGCATCATACTTCTCCTTGGCCCTAATAATAAAAAAATGTAATAATTGACTAGCATATTATTGCTTCAGTGGAAATTCCTTCCAATTCTTAGTCATTCTTGACTAAAACTTTAATTGAATAGTAGACAAATTTAAAGGAACTATTCAAGTATAACTATTAATTAGGAGAATATTAGAAAGTGTTCACTGATGTAAATTATTGGGTCAATTTTTAATAATACATATACGGAGATAAATAAATGGGTAATAATTCTAATCACTTACAATTGCTTTATTTCAGCACAGTATGTTTTCAAAAGTGCATTGGCGAAATGCGTTTTCTTTTCTCCCTTCAATTTATCTTTTTCATCTAGGCATTTATTCATGTCATCAACGTTAAATGCATTCAAAGTTTGAAGAGCAACATCTTCAAGACAATAGTCCATAATAAGTTGGTCCCAAGTTTTTTCACCACACTTTGGTAATTTTTTTGCTTCCTGCACCAACTTATCTACCAAAGCGTTTGCCTTTTTAATAGCAATAGCACGGTCTTTAGTTTCTACTTTCATTAATCCGGGATGTGTTTGGCATTTTTGGATAAATTCGGTTATAGTAAAATTCAATTCCTCTTGTATTACTTTGTCTGCAACTGGTTTGTATGTATCGGCGAAGACGCAGGTTGAGGACCCTAGAGTGTTAATTTTTTTGAATATCTTGCTAATCTATCTTTTCAATAATTTAATACAAAAATTTCAAAAAACTTACAAGCGATGATAGTGAATAGAAGAGCAATCGAGTACTTCATACTGGAAGATTTTTTAGCTCTATCAAGTGACGGGTTTAAAAGTATATTTGCTTCCTTCACAGTACGTATAGTTGAATGACTGACTAGTCCACAAATGTAGGTCCTTAAATACTACAGTCCTGATAAAGAAAATGTTTATCTACTGTTTGACGTAAGGACACGTTCGCGTTTCGACGTAGAGGTAAACAAGTTTTAGCAAAATTTGAATTATGAGATTGGTCACCCTGAAGGCGGACTTGCTGAAGATACTAATCCTTGTGTGTAAAGATCAAATCTTTTTAAAATATTTTACTGTATGTTCTTGTTATCTGCTTCTTTCTCAATTTAGAAACAACATTGTAATATTCTTCGTTGCGAGATTTTTGTTGAATACCTATATTCAATTTAAATTACGTATATTGGATGCTCTGGTAGGAATTGAATTCGATGACGAAAATCTGCTTTGGATAATTATTTTATTGAAGAGAACAAATACATTACAATTTTATATACTTATATAGTATAACTTATTCTTATAATTGTAATATTATATTCCTTCTTTCGAAAAACATCAGCTTCTGTTTAATATAATCCGTGGTCCTTTATAGATAATATAGGTCTAATTCTGTATTGAATAATGTATCCCATCACCGATAAAAAGTATTATATTAATTGTTTCTTTCAGGAATATTCTGCATTAGTTTTCGCCCGCAGCGTACTTTTCTTTGGCCCTAAGAATGAAGAATATATAATTATTCCCTAGCATTTTATTGCTTTAGTGAAAATTTTTTCTAATTATTATTAGTCACTCTTAACTGAAACTTCAATGAATAGCAGAAAACTTTTGAAAGAACTATTCACATTAAAATAATATTCAGAAAAAATATTCACGTATGTGAATTATCGGGTCAATTTTCAATCATTCATATTTGTACTGAAATAATTAGGAATTTTAGCCACTTACAATCTTTTCACTTCAGCACAGTATGCTTCCAATAGTGCATTTGTAAAATCCGTTTTCTTTTGTCCCTTTAATTGATTTTCATCGTCAAGGCATTTATTGAAGTCATCAGCTTTAGCTTCTCTCAAAATTTTAATAACAAGATCTTCAAGACAGTAGTCCTTAACAAGTTGGTCCCAACTTTGTCCATCAATTCGCTGTGTTGTTTTTGCTCCCTTCAGTACCTTATCCGCCAAAACATATGCGATTTTAGTAGCAACAACCCAGTCTTCAGTTACCACTTGCACTAATCCGGTGTGTTTTTGGCATTTTTTCATCAATTCGGGCATAGTTAAATTCAATTTCTCTTGTATGACTTGTGGTGAAGGTGGTTTGAATGTCTGAGCAAAGGCGCAGGTTGAAGACCCTAGAGTGTTCATTTAAAAAAATTATTGTAAATCTATACTTTCAATAACTTAATGCAGGAATTTCAAAAAACTTACAAGCCATGATAGTAAATAGAAGAGCAATCGAGTACTTCATACTGGAAAATGTCTAATTTCCCTCGTAAGACCTTATAGTATGACTGGCTAGTTCACAATTCTACGTTCTTATATAGCTTAAGATACTGATTCTTGTGTCTAAATGTCAAATTTTTTCTAATATATGACTGTTTGACCTTGTTATCTGCTTCTTTCTCTATTCAGAAACTATGTTTTCTTATCTTGGATGCAGCAATATTTGATGAACTCATGTATTACTTAAAATTCTCAAAGATACAAGAGTCATGAGGGGTTCCGAATGCAATACTGATCATTACCTTTTAATCTCTAAAATAAACTTAGGCCGGGGATGGAAAAGAAAGAGAACAGAAAAAACGAAACAAACTCGAATAAAAATTGAAAATTTACAGAAACCGGAAGTGCGAATAGAGTTTCAAAATAAGTTAAGCGAACGCATAGATAGGGCAACTTGGGAAGCGCTTACGAGCAATAAAGATATAGAGGGCGCGTGGGCTTTATTACGGGATATCATTGTTAAAACTGCAATTGAAGTGTGTGGTACGGCAGTGGTAGGAAGAAAGTCTGGTGATGCGTGGTGGAATGATGAAATTCAAGCAGCCCAGCAAGAAAAGAAAAAAGCGCACAAGAGAACATTAAACATGACAGGTCTTAGCGATGAGGAGAGAAATAGACTCAAAAATGATTACAAAGACAAAAAGAGGAAAATGAAACGACTAGTCAAGGAGAGTAAAGAAAAAATCAGAACAGAAGAAGAGAACAAAATACAAAACTACTTTGAAGGAATTATGAAACTATTATATAAACAGTTGAAGGAAAATAAGAGTACAGAGTTTGCCAGCATGAGAAACAGCAAAGGTGAAATGCTATATGATATAGACGAGATAGTAGACGCTTTAAAAGACTCTTTTAAAGAACTATTAGGAGGTGAAGATATAGGACAACAAAACTGCGACATAGAACATAATGCATTAGAAAACCCAATTGAAAAAGTCTGTGTCACTGAGGTCCGAGACATAATTAAGAACTTGAAAAACGGTAAGGCTGCTGGCATAGACAGTATTAGTACTGAAATGCTTAAATACGGTGGCGAGTACATACCTCACAGGTTGTGCGAATTAATAAATTTATGTATCGAGACGGGGAAAGTCCCAGACGATTGAAAAAAAGCGATTATCGTACCAATATACAAAAGAAAGGGAGATAAAAGCAACTGCAGTAATTACAGAGGTATCAGCCTACTAAGTACCGTAAGTAAAATATACTCAAAAATACTTATTCGTAGGGTAATGGAAATCACAGAAGAAAAGATATGGGAAGTCCAAAGTGGTTTTATGCCAGGAAGATCATGTACAGATCAGATATTTAGCCTAAGACAGATCACAGAAAAAAGCTTGAGAGTAGGAAAGAAAGTTTTCTGTGCATTTATTGACCTAGAAAAAGCATTCGACAAAGTAAATAGAAATAAACTTTGGGAAGTCCTCAAAGAGTACGCAGTAAATGGAGGGCTCCTACAAGCAATAAAAACAATATATACAGGTAGTAAAGCGAGTGTAAGGGTAAATGGGAAACTGAGTGACTGGTTCGATATTATGCAAGGCGTGAAACAAGGATGCGTTATGTCCTCGTGGCTATTTATCATATTCATGGATAAGTGTCTAAGAACTGCACTCTTCGACGAAGAAGGTGTAAATCTCCAAACAGTCAAGGTACGTGGATTAGCTTTCGCAGATGACAAGATTGTTATGGCAGAATCAATCGAGGACTTGCAAAGAATGTTGAATAAACTTAATACAAGCATGAAAAACATGGACCTCAAAATTAACGTAAATAAAACAAAAATCATGGTGTTTGAAGGAAAAAGTGAGAAAACAATATGCAACATTGTCCTAAATGATGAGAGATTAGAACAAGTTGACAAGTACGTATATCTAGGTAGTCTATTCACTAGCGACGGAAAAATAGATGGGGAGTTAGATAGGCGCATAAATAAGGGTAAGCAGGTTATCGGTAGAGCAGGGTCCATCCTAACAAATAAAAACATATCAAAAAAAGCTAAAATGGCCATACATAATTCTATATTTGTACCGACTGTACTATACGGTAGCGAGACATGGACCTGTCAAGAAAAGGACAGGAGTAAAATTAACGCGATCGGCATGAAACCTCTGCGCATAATATGCGGGAAAACACTGATGGACAAAGTCCGAAACGAGACCATCCTCAAAGAATGTGGTGCGAAAGAGACAATAGTTGACACATGGGAAAGAAATCAGTTAAGATGGTACGGACATCTTGAAAGAATGAAAGATGAACGACTGACCAAACAAGTGTATAAAGGTAAAGTAAATGGCAGAATGCCCAGAGGTAGACCGCCGAAAGAATGGTTAGAATCTGTAAATGAGACATTAATCCGTAGAGACATAAGAAGCCATAGAAACACAAGAGCTTGCATGAAAAAATGCATGGACGTGAAGGAAGCTAGAGTAGTATGCCAGGACAGAAAAGTGTGGCGACAAATAGTTTGTAAACAGAGTGACAGTAGAATGAATGACGCCTGAAACAAAGACCTTGGTTACTAATGGGCCCAAGTGGAGAACCATACATAACAATTTTGTGAGGCTCTTCACTTGGGGTGATCGCTAGAGAGATTGATCAGCAACCTGGGTCGGAGCAGTGTTGCGGAATAAACGTGCCATTTAAATAAATAAGACGAGAATTCCAGATCAATCTAAAATATCTATACCTAAGACTTATATACCTATCTACCTCATACCTATATACCTACCTACCCTATACCTATATACCCATATACACACTACTATTTTCCAACCGAGCAAGTCACGCCTACCCCGAAAGGGAAATGGCTTAATGGTATAATAATAATAATAATAATCAAACAATATGCCTACACTGAATTACAGTTACGTCTATGGGATGCTCTGGCAGTAATTTAATTTGATTAAGAAAATCTACTTCGGATAATTATTTTATTGGAGAAAAAAATACATTATAATTTTATATAGTTTTATTCTGTAACTTATTTTTATATTTGTTATATTATTTCTTGCTTTCTCGATACTTTTCCTTGGCCCTGAAATTCACAAGAATATAGTAATTGCAAAAGTGCCTTCGTGAAGTCGGCCTTCCTAATACTCTTCAAACGACTTTTTCATCAAAACATTGAATAATAATGTTATCAACGCCTAATTCAGTAAAATATTCAAAAACAACGTTCGTGAGACAACGATCTTTAATAAGCACATTAAATTTTTCTTTATCAACTTTTCTTAATTTTTTTGCTTGGCTTAGTACATCATCTGCCAAATCATTTGCAATTTTAGCAGCTGAAGTACGCGATTCATGGAATTTTTTAAGTATTGTATTATCCGGTGCAACACATTTTTCTTCAAATTCTTCTGGAGATAAATTAAGCTCTTGTTTTAACACTTTTCTTAATGGCGGATCAAATTGTTGAGCAAAGGCGTAAGCTAAAAAACCTGGAATTTGATAGTGCATCATGCATTAATTCATATGTTGGTACATTATATAATGGTATAATATATATATGACTTATCCTGTAGATAAGAATTTTATTTCTTGTTTCAGTTTTAAAGTTATCAATAAGTTTTTAAAAAGTCTACATAACATAATTTTCCATACAGGAGCCTTGAAAATATCGAAGCGTGATTAAGAAGTTCAAAGCAGGTGTTGCGTAAACTAAAATTATCTTCGATATGTCAATGTTAATTCGCTTGCCAAAGACACGTTCGCTTCTCTTATATTGTTTTAACTCTTTCAAGGATATTTTAATGAATGTGGCTACGTGTAACGATATTTCTGTGCAAATAGCCGGATTTTAATTTCAAAATAAGTTATAAATCAGTTTCCAAACATGCGATCTACCCGAGGGGTTAACCACTTGAATTTTCTGTGTACACTAGAATACTAGATTATGAGATGTCTTTAAGATGATTTCTAAATTTTTTCTCAAGTTCTGTACTTGACTGAGCAAATACATTTTATTTTTAGGAGAATAATAAATGGTAGTTGCATATTAAAAAATGTTTTTCAGTTCAGTTACAAGAGCACTCAAAACTGAATTTAATTACTTGAGGAAAGTTTTTTGAAATATATTTGAAAAAATTGTATTGTTTAAAAGGTATACTTTTTCATTTTAAAGGGAAAATGAGGCATTTCTATTACTTACTACCCATTGATTTGATACGAACAAGGGTAGAAGAGTCTTAAAAGGAACACATTCAACATTAATTTAGCGAGTAATTGTTTAATTTGATGACTTTTCCTAATTTTGCAGTAAATGGTTTAAAAGCTTTTGGAGAATCTTCTTTCTTGCTCCAAAGTAAAATATGAATCGCGGGAGACAAAAAAACATTTATATTTTGCACAAAAAAAGATAAAAATCATTGAAACTTTTTTTACTCTAATTAGTCTAATTAGTAAAATAATACAATGAAATTTTATTCAGAACGTCAATGTGATGTATGCATTAAATTACTTAAAAATATAAACTAATTATTGATTTTTAAAAACACTTAAAAATTTAAGTTTAATTGAAAATTAAGTTTTCAATAATGTCTAGTTTTTATCTCCATCCGTTTTTTGTTCTCAAAAATAAATTCTGTAACCACAATGAGTGATTGCACAAAATATTTGAAGTTATTGGTTCTGTATGAGACGATATCAAATTTCATAACTGAATGTCGTATATCTTCTCATTAATTTTGTAAATAATGTTATTAAACTTTTATCAGGATTGCAAAAGAGAAATTACAGATCTTTTCAGTATAACATTCTCTTATATTCATAAAAGCAGTTCGAGATAAAAGAAACCTTGGAAAATAAGAAGGAATTCATTATATAGAAAGAAATATAAATCGATAAAAGGTTTTATTAATCTTATATGTTAATAGATTCCAATTGATTAATTTTAATAAATTTAACTAAGTTTTGAGTAATTTTAATATTTAACAGTTGATTAATTGTAAATATTATAATATTAAACATTAAAAATTTCCAAAATTATTAATAAAATTATACTCTGTTAAACAAATTTGGTTTCATTAATAAATTATAAACGCAATGACTAATTTATTTAATTGAACTTGAATTACAACAGTGATTAACCCCTTGGATCTACCCTTTGGCCAACTATTTTTTACCAACCAAAAAATAGATATAAAAAAAAATGATATTAAATCCGAATGATGTACTTCATCGTTTAAAACCTTTTACGATTTTCACGCTGAAAATACACCCAAGTTTGATGCAGGTCTCGCTTGAAATAAATTGCAGTGCAGAAACTCGCTATTAAAGAAAAATTAATCGCTAAGTTAGACCACGTTCTTGAAGAGCGCAAATTGATAAAGACTGTCCTTAGGCTGAAAATATTTGTAAAAGTTTGTTCCTGTATATATAATCATTATCTAGTTTGTGTGAGTTAGAAATGCACAATACGTCTTATGTAATAAGAATGATGATAACCTACTTTTTGTAGAAGCATTTATTTTTTGCAAATATTGAATATATGAAACATAGTTCGTTCTTCAGAGTAAGTAAAGCTATTTCAGAGGAACCCGCACCAAATGTACAGAAAATGGCTTTTGGTCAAAATGTCCAATTATAATATTTTTTGTAATTTTGAACATGCAGATCTATAATTCAAAAGAAAAATGTCAGACAAATAGACAGTTTTTAGTCAAAAAATTTGAGAAACATCGCTTACCAGGGAAAGTATTTTAATTTATTTTAAGGGTTGTTTTTTTCATATCCACAAGATTCAAGCAAGGAAATCAACGTTTCCAAAATTCTGAAACCACAGGAGGTTGTTTAATTAAGTTATTGGAAAGAGAAATTACTTCAAAATAAGTTCAGAAAACGTCCTCTAACAGAAAAAAATTTTGAATTTATTTTTAAGGCTGTTTCAACATCCCATAAAGGCATAAAGATTCAAGCAAGGTAATCAACGTTTCCTGAACGCCAAAACCACAGCAGATTATTTTTAATTAATTGGGATACTATTGGGATCAGAAATCACTTAAAAATGAGTGTAGAAATGTGTTTGCGTTCATTTTAAAGGTGGTTTTGATATATCTTTAAGATTGAGCTGATTTTCTTCTTGAGAAATCTAGAAATTACGTTTTACCACACCTACTGCGAGTATATCATAATATACATTCAGTAGGGTGCCTAATAAAAAATGTTGGTTAAAAAAAACTGCCATTATTTTTTTAAATGGTATGTTTAAATAATACTCAAAATGAATTTAACGACTTTTTCTGAGAGGAGATGTTTCCTGCAATTTTCAACTTTCAATTTTCAACAAAATAATTTGATTTGCAACAAAATAGTTGAATTGTGAAGTAAATAGCTGAATTTTTAAACATCAAGGATGAATTTCTAACGAAGAAGATTAGTTTTCTACCAAAAGACAAATTTTCAGCCAAATAGTTGAATTTCCAACAAAAAAGCTAAGTTTACAACT
This sequence comes from Andricus curvator, assembly GCA_932195095.1. Taxonomy (NCBI): domain Eukaryota; kingdom Metazoa; phylum Arthropoda; class Insecta; order Hymenoptera; family Cynipidae; genus Andricus; species Andricus curvator. Next base: position 51,625 of record CAKNYM010052355.1, read on the forward strand.
AAAAATAGAATAGTTAAATTTACAACTAAGAAGATTAATTTTCAACAAAAAAGACGAATTTAGAACAAAATACATCAAATTTCAAACAAATAGTTGAATTTTCAACTCGGAAAGACAAATTATCAACCAAAAATAGAAAAGTTAAATTTTCAACAAATAAAGATTTTTCACTCAAGAAATATTGAATTAACAAAAAAATTTAGTTAAGTATGCAATTTAAAAACAAAAAAAGAAAATTCCAAACCAAGAAGAATAGTTTTCTACCAAATTAGATGAATTTTCAACTAAAAAAGATCAATTTTTAAGAAAAAATGGCAAAGTTATATTTTAACAAAACAAAAAAAATGATTTTAAACCAAAAAACAATGAATTTCTAACAGAATAGTTGAATTCTTAACCAAAGTAATCAACCTCCAAGCAAACAAATTAATTTTTATCGAAGAAGTTCAACTTTTAAAAAAGATCAATTTTCTACAAAATAGTCAAACTTTCGATCAAAGAGATGAATTTCCAACTAACATAGTTAAATTTCAGGTTAAAAAAAAGAATTTACAATAAAAAAAACGAATTTTTAATCATAAATATGAATTTTCAAACAAAGAAAAAAGACTTTTCATCAAACAATTTAATACTAGACCTTTGAATTGAAAAATATTTGTATTTAAAATCAAAATTAGTTGAATTCAATTAAAAAAGACCAATTAAAAAAAAGGTTGATTCCTCAATCTAAGAAGATTAATTTTCAACCAAACAGTTGCATTTTTGTCCAAAGAAAGATTAAATTTCCACCAAAACAGATGAATTTTTAAACCAAAAAATAGAATTTAGAAAAAATAGTTGAATTGTCAACAAAAAAAGATTTCAGTTGAATTATGAACACCGAAATATGAATTTTCAACAAAAATTTAATTTTCTACCAAAATATTTGAATTTTTAACCCAAAAAGACGAATTTTCCACAAGAGGGTTGAATTTTCGACCAAAAAGGATGAATTTTCAACAAAATCGTCAGGAAAAAGCATCTACACAAAGAATAGAAATAAAAGGCAAATACATTACTTTATATCAAATACTTTCAGATGAAGATTGTAAAAATTGAAAAATTTAATATTCTTGACAGTTATTTAAAGTGCCTCTTATAGAAACGCTCTGACTTTTGCAAGATTTTTTTAAACATCCCTAACTTTCCCCTGACTTTCCCTGGCCAATGGAATTCCCTGAGTTTGCCCTGATTTCCAGGTTTTTCTCTGACCTACGGCCACCCTGATCTGTCAAGTTCATGGGTAAAAACGTTCATGTTAATGGGTCTGAGCTACAGAAGGTGAGGCACTGAGGTATCTCGCCAAATCTAACAAAAAGGTTTTGACAAGGATAAAATTTCAATAATAGCCTAATTTTTCTATTAAAATCCATTACTGGTGTGCAGGTTCCAAATTTAAAAAAAAAGTATGATTAGACATTTTGTCTGAAACCCATTTTCTGTACATTTGGAACGGAGATCTTCAGATTGAGTATTTTATTATTATTATATGATTAAGTAATTTCAGAGGTTTCATGTCAATCGCGTTAATTTTGTACTCGCCACCGTATTTAAGCATTTCAGCGCTAATACTCTCTACGCCAACAGCCAGCAGGGTGTTCTAATGCATTATGTTCTATGTCGCAGTTCTGTTGCCTTATATCTTCACCTCCTAATAATTCTGTAAAAGATTCTTTTAAAGCGTCTACTATCCCGTCTATATCATATAGCATTTCACCTTTGCTGTTTCTCATGCTGTCAAACTCTGTACTTTTACTTTCTTTTATCAGTTTAAATAATAGTTTCATAATTCCTTCAAATCTGTTTTGTATTTTCCTCTCTTCTTCTGTTCTGATTTTTTCTTTACGCTCCTTGACTAGTCGTTTAACTTTCCTCTTTTTGTCTTTGTAAACATTTCGAGTCTATTTCTCTCCTCACCGCTAAGAATTTACTTTTCTTAAAACAGCCTGTTGGGCAATATTGATCTGATTCTACTGAAAGAAGGCTCTTTGACATTAAGAGATTAAATACTTTTCTTATATCCAAAGTAAAATTTTCCACCTGCGTTTATTGATGTGGAAACAATATTAGTGCAATTATAATCTTGAATTCTATTCTTGCCGACCCTATTCGTTAGGAATGAAAACAAGGAAACATCTGTAGATTCCGGATATGGGGCACGTATCGCGATATGTCTAGCTAGTAAATCATAATGGCAACCCCTGAAATTCTCGTGCCCCGTGCCGTCGGTTTGTTTATTGAGCGGATGAGCTCTCCTTTTTATAGATCAACGGACTGACTTGCATACATCATAGGGACTGAGTCATAGTCAGAGCAGTGGAGGCCTTTAGCGCCGTTAGTAATGTTTGCACTTGACGTATGGCCGTCGAGCACGCTCCACGCGATGCATTTAACTAATTGCATTACCATTCGATCGTTCCCTGGAAGACCTCACATTACAGTTACAATCAAACCCGCGCATCACTCGAACCCACGACGCGCAGCTGTCAGTCTCTTAAACAGGTAGTTTGTGCTTTTGATGGGAAAACGAATGACAATGATCTCCGAATTTGAATTATCGATCGACCCACTTCTTTGGCAGTTACCACAGATCAATCATTTTGATTAACTTCACCCTGCCACTCTAAATAAATTGATTCAACCCAAACCCACCGAAGTAGTTATATCACTTTTCCCGAAAGAGGTCTTTTGCAAATACAGGCCTCAAAGTCCTTATGGGATAAAATATAGGGACCAAAGGGTACTTTTTGTCACAGTCATAGGGTAATTTTTTTCGCGCTCAAGGGGTAACACATTCAGGATAAATTTATGAAAGTTAGAAACAAATTAGTTAAATTCAAAATAATTCAAATAAATTGGAAACAATTTTAAAAATCAAAAAAATTCCATTCATTTCCGTAAAATTAGAATGAATTTAGAGGAATTGAAGGTAAGCGAGGAGAATTCCATGAAATTCATAAAAATTCAAGGTGAGTTTAAACAAAAATTCAAATGAATTGAAAACAATATAAAAATGTGAAAAAACTTTACTGAATTCAATACATTTGAAATGAGCTTAGAAAAATTTAAGGGAATTCAAAAGAATTTGACGAAATGCTTAAGAATTCAAGATGAGGTTAAAGGACTCCAGGATCTATTAAAAAAAATAATTTTTAATTCAAAAAAGCCATTGATAAAGCCAAAGTAGAATTAAGTAAATCTAGAAAAATCCAAGTGAATTAAGAATTAAGAGTGAATTCCAAAAAATAATTTCAAATCTCATAAAATCTTCAACACCCCACTAATTTCGAACAAAAAAAGTGACTAGTGAGTCCTAAACCATTCATTAATAAGAATTTAGGGTGAATTCCGAATGAATTGCCAAAAATATTTGAAAAACTCTTAAAATTTTTGAAACCCTACGAAATCCCTCATTTCTTGTGAATAAATTCTTTGAAATCCATCAAAATATTAAAATCCCTTTAAATTATTACACCCATAGGAAATCCCCTGAAATTGTTCAAATTTCTTGAAACTGCTTTTAAATCTTTTCAAATACCCTAAAATATTTCAAAATCTTTGAAATCCGTTCAAACTATTGAAATAAAAAAAAAAATCCTAAAATATTTCAAATCCTTTGATATCTTTTGAAATCCCTTGAAACTTTTTAAAGTCCTTGAAAACGCCTGGAAATCTTTTACAATACCCTAAAATATTTCAAATCCTTTGATATACCATTAAACTAATCGATTAAAAATTTCTTCTAATCTCTTAAAATAACCTAAAATATTTAAACTCCCTCAAAATCCCTTAAAATTTTTTAAAGCTCTTGAAAATGCTAAGGAATTTGAAAAAAATCCATTGAAATAATTCAAATCCTTCGATGATTTTATCAATTGATCATCATGATCAATTAAATAAAAACTTTTAAAAATAAAAAAAATCCATTGAATGAGTAGAATTGAGTAAATTTAGAAGAATTCAAATGAATTAAAAAATTAAAAAGAATTCCGAAGAATATAAAATAATTCAGGATAAATTAATAAGAATGCAGGGTGAAATCCAAAAAAATAATTTCAAGTATCTTCAAATCTTTGAAACCCTACAAAATACCTCACTTCTCGTGAATAAATTCTTTAAAATCCACAAAAATATTGTGAAATCCCGAGACTTTCTATGAAATCTGATAATAATTCCGGAAATCCTGGGAAATTTATTAAAATACCTTGAGAGCCTTAAAAAACCCTGACAATCATTGAAATCCTCGGAAACTATATAAAATTCCGTTAAATCTTTTAAAATATGTATGTATCTTAAAACAGTATAGGTCCTGTAAAATCGTTCGATATCTTCCGAAATTCTAGAAAATTCTTTGTCCTAAAATATTTCAAATGTTTTGCAATCCCTTCAAATTTTCCAAGCAAAGCATCTAATTACAGACTCTATCCCATATTTCCCTCTTTTCTTCTTTTTTAAAGAATTCCCCTTTCCCTCTTTCCAGAGAAACCTCCTCTTTTTCTCTTTTTTTCGCTAATTTGCAAACTGAATCAATAGAACACCATAAGAAATTTCAACTTTTTTAGTTGAAAGTTTATTCTTTGTAATGGAGAAGTTTACTATTGCATTTTTGGTTCAGAATTAGTTGCATATCCATCTTTGGTAGAAAATTCAACTATTTTGTTGAACATTTTTTTTGTGAAAATTAATTAACTGTAAATTATACGTACTATTCCATTATTGGTTGAAAACTGATAATTCTCAGTTAAAAATTCAACAATTTGGTTGAAAATGTATGTCTTTTGTTGTTGAAAACTTTTTTTTTATTGAAAATCAATTTTTTCAAATGCAAATTTAACTATTCCATTTTTTTTTAAATTGATCGTTTTTGGTTTAAAATTAACTTTTTTTTTAATTCATATTCAAATTTTGTATCTCTTTTGACTGAAAATTATTTCTGAGCGAAAATTCAACTCTTTTATTAAATATTTTTTTTTTTTATTTCAACTGTTTTTGATTCAAAATAAAATATTTTTTGTTAAAAATATTAACTATTATATTTTTCACTGAGAATTGATCTTCTTCGATTGAAAAGTCGACTACTTGGTTGAAAGTTGAACTTCTTTGTAAAAAAAAAAACATTTTTCTTGTTGAAAATTCATCATATAAGTTGAAAATTGCACCACTTTATCGAAAATTTTATTATTTAGTTAAAAATTTGAAGAGAGTTTAGAAAAATTCAAGGGAATTAAAAAGAATTTCATGGAATGTCTAAGAAGTCAAGGTGAGCTTAAAAACTTCAAGATGCATTAAACAAAAACTTCAAGATGAATTAAACAAAAACTAAAAAAGAAAATGAAAAACTGATAAAATTGTGTCGATTTGATTGAATTCAAAAAAAATCAAGACAAAAAAAATTCAACAGAATTCAAAAAAATTCAAAAGGATTTAAAAGAATTTAGGATAAATTAAAAACAACTCAGAATGAATTCCAAATTAATTCGAATCAAATGTTTGAGCTAAGGCGTATGCTGAAAAACCTGGGATTTGATAGTGCATGACGCATTAATTCATATTATGATAAGGACGATGTACATTATAATATATATGACTTGAGCTGCAGATAAAAATTTTATGTTTTGTTTCAGTTCTAAAGTTATAAACAAGTTTTTAAAAAGTCTATACAACATAATTTTTTATATAGAAGCCTTAAGAATATTGAAGTGTGATTAAGAAGTTAAAAACAGGTGTTGCGTAAACTAACATTATTTTTGATATGTCAATGTTAATTCGCTTGCCACGCGCACGCTTGCTTCTCTGATACGTTTTTGTTTTTATCCTTTCAAGGATATTTTAATAAATGTAGCTACGTTCACCGAAATTTCTGTGCAAATAGACGAATTTTAATTGAAAAACAAGTTATAAATTAATTTCCAAGCATGCGATCTATCCGAGGGATCAACCACTAGTATAAGATGTCTTCAAGATTATTTTTTATTTTTTTCTAAAGTTCTGTATTCGATTGAACAAATACATTTTATTTTCAGGAAAATAATGAATGGTAGCTGCATATTTTTTAATATTTTGTGTCTTTAGTCAATTTCTTTTAAATATGTATATTTAAGAAAATTTTTCATTGTTTAAAAGGTACACTTTTTTCATTATTAAGAGAAAATGAGACATTCCCATTAATTACTACCCATTGATTTGATACGAACAAGGGTAGAAGAATCTTAAAAGGAACAAATGCAACAATAATTTAGCGGGTAATTGTTTACTTTGATGACAATTCAGAATTTTGCAGATAATGGTTTAAAATCTTTGATGAATCCTCTTTCTTGGCCGAAAATTAAATATGAGACAGGGGAGATAAAAATAATTTGTTTTTTGCCAAAAGAAAAAAGACAAAAATGATTAAAAGTTTTTTTTTATAATGGAATTTTTTTCCATTTTTTTCATCAAAATAATTTTATGAAATGCCTAAAAATTCCAAATCAGCTTAAAAACTTTAAGATGAATTAAAAAAAAATTGAAAAAAAAATAAATAAAAACCCACGGAATTCAGTATAATTGAGTGAATTTGAAAGAATTCAAGTGAATGGAAAAAATTCACCAGAATTCCAAAAAATTCGAAAAAATGAATTCCAAATGAATGTCTATAAATTGCAAAAAATATTTTTAAATCTCTTAAAATCTCTTTAAAAAAACCCTGTGAAAAAATTCTGCAAAATCCATTAAAATATTGTGAAATCCAGTTCAATTCTATGAAATCTGAGGATATTTCCTAAAATCATGGCTAATTTATTGACATATCTTGAAAGCTTTTAAAATCCCTTAAATTCACTGAAGTCCTTGCAAATCTTATAAAATTAATTGAAAGTTGAATTTCAAGATACTGCTTTTTTTTGTGTCAAGATAAAATTCAGTCAAATATGAATATGCTGATGTTTGTTCTTGTTATCGGCTGCTTTCTCAATTTAGAAACGATACTGTAATCCTCTTCGTTGCGGAATTATTTTATGAATTCCTTTACTTAAAATTCAATCCTAGACTGGGAGGTGATTAAATAATTTTATTTCATTCATTTCACGTAAGATGAATTAAAAATTCACGAGGAACAGAAATTAAATTACATAATCGCCTGCCTGGACGTCTGAATGCGAATATTTTTTTCATGCTTTTAATTCCAAATGCTGTAAAAAATATACCTATAAACGATTCAAATCCAGGCTAAGGTAGATTTTTTGTCTTGATCTTCAAAAAGTTATTCAGATTAAACTCCCTTAAAATCATTAAAATCCTTCGAAATTGCTTTAAATTTTTTAAATCTCATGAAAAGACCTTGAAATTATTTAAAATACCCTTGAAAATGTTTGCAATCGTTCGAACCCCCTTTTTTTATTAAAATCATTTAAAAATTCCTTGGAATATAGATCGTAAATATGATGTGATAGTGAAGGTAACGTTGCTTCATTAGAAGTTTCACAATACTGCCCCCTATCATTGCTTCAATAGAACTGAAACTGTCAGACAATTACATTCTTTCATTAAACTTCTCTAAACGAAGAAAATTACTTTTTAATCAAGGAAATATCAGTACGAATACGAACGATACAATATTTTTGTGATCTAAGAAAATTTGGTCTTGTCTTAAGAAAATTTACCCTAATGACGTTACATCAAGTTTCTTTGTACATTTTCTTGAGAAAAAAAAAATTTCCTCAGATCAAGAAAATATTGTATCGTCCGTATCCGTAATGATATTTTCTTGATTCCATATTAATTATTTTGTCGTGTATCAGTGACGTTTTTCATTTCTATAACCTTTTATTTATTACATACAGTTCTAAGTAAATTCGAATCTTTTCCCGAAGAAATTAGTACCTTTCGTTATAGAATTATTATTTATTTTCTAATAATTCTTAGTGGCTCACGTTCCTCTCTCATTGAATGAGTTGAATTTCATTAGTAGTGAGGAAAATTTCACTAATTTAGATTTAGAGTGTAGATTTAAACAAATTTTACTTGAATTGAAGCAATAATTTTTTTGGTTTAAAGTGATCATATTAAATCAATTATTTCTTTAACTTTCAGACAGTATTTTATTTTAAACAAAACATATTCATTTTAAATTATACAAATTGGATCAAACAAAATAATTTTTTTTAAGTATTGAAGGGGCCGTTCAAAAAATACATAAGGACCTTAGCCTGGGGGGGGGATACCTAGAGGTCGTAGAGCGTTATGCTATATGTTGTTTTTTATTTATAATTTTTGACTTGTTTGAGATAGTTTTTATTTCTTCTTAGATTCTGGTAGCGTGCATGGTCTTCTTTCGAAATCCGCCGTAAATTTCAGGAAATTAAAAATTTTTTAAATTTGGGCAAATTTTCTAAAAATATTAGAAGTTTTTTTTCTTCAAACGCCAGACTTATATTTGTTGTCAATTTCTTATTAAATTTGGCCTTCTATAAGAAAGACGTCCTATCAGTTTCATGCCTGATTTCAAATGGATTTGGTCTTTGACTTCAAAATCTTTCGAAATCCTTTGTAACTTTTAAAGCTCATGAAAATTCTTTGGAATCTCGTAATACCTGGAAATATTTGAGTATCTTTCAAATCCTACGAAATCCTTCAATTCTTGTGAATAAATTCTCCGCAATTCATTGAAATATTATAAAATCACCTGAAATTACATGAAATCTGATGAAATTTATTTATAAAATCCTTTAAAATCGTTCAAAATATCCTAAAATATTTCAAATGTTTGAAATATTTTGAAATTCGTTAAAACTTCTTATAGCTTTTTAAAATTCCTTGGAAGTTTTCAAAATACCCAAAAATCTTTCAAATTCTTTGGAATCTTTTAAAATACCTTAACATATTTCAAATTCTTTGAAATGTTTCGAAATCCTTTGTGACTTTTCAAAGTTTTTGAAAATTCTTTGGAATTTTAAAAAATACCCAAAAATCTTTACAATCCTTTAGAGTCTCTTAAAATTATTAAAATTTATTAAAAAATCATTGTTATCTTTTAAAATACCCTACAATATTAAAAATTTTATGAGTCTCTTGAAATTGTTTAAGGCTCTTGAAAATTCCTCAGCATTTTTAAAAATATCCTAAATTCTTAAAAATTCTTTAAAATCCCTTCAATTTATTGAAATGAATTGATAATTTCTTGAAATCTACTAAGCTATCCTGAAGTCTCTAACATTATTTAAAATCTTTGGTTAAACCTTGGAATATATGAAAATCTGTTAAATCTTTTGGAATTAGTTATTATTATTATATCATTAAACCATTTCCCTTTCGGGGTAGGCGTGACTTGCTCGGTGAGGAAAGGAGTAATTTGAGGTAGGGGGTATAGATTTTTTAGATTGATCTAGAATTCTCGTGTTATTTATTTAAATGACACGTTCGTTCCGCAACACTTCTCCGACCCAGGTTGCTGATCAATCTCTCTAGCGATCACCCCAAGTGAAGAGCCTCACAAAATTGTTATGTATAGGCCCATTAGTATCCAAGGTTTTTGTTTCAGGTGTCATTCACTCTACTGTGACTCTTTTTATAAACTATTTGTCGCCATACTTTTCTGTCCTGGCATACTTCTGTATCTTCATTCACGTCCATTCATTTTTTCATGCCAGCTTATTAATGCGCCTATCTAAATCCCCATCTATTTTTCCGTCGCTAGTGAATACGCATATTGTTTTCTCACTTTTTCCTTTGAACACCATGATTTTTGTTTTATTTACGTTAATTTTGAGGCCCTTGTTCTTCATGCTTGTATTAAGTTTATTCAACATTCTTTGCAAGTCCTCGATTGATTCTGCCATAACAATCTTGTCATCTGCGAAAGCTAACCCACGTATCTTCACTGTTTCGAGATCTAGAACTTCTTCGTCGAAGAGGGCCATTCTTAGACACTTATCCATAAATATGATAAATAGCCATGAGGACATAACGCATCCTTGTTTCACGCCTTGCATAATATCGAACCATTCACTCAGTTTCCCATTCACCCTCACACTCGCTTTACTACCTGTATATATTGTTTTTATTGCTTGTAGGAGCCATCCATTGAATCCGTACTCTTTAAGGACTTCCCAAAGTTTACTTCTATTTACCTTGTCAAATGCTTTTTCTAGGTCAAAAAATGCACAGAAAACTTTCTTTCCTACTCTCAAACTTATTCTGTGATCTGTCTTAAGCTAAATATTTGATCTCATGCATTATGTTCTATTTCGCAGTTCTGTTGCCCTATATCTTCACCTCCTAATAATTCTTTAAAAGATTCTTTCAAAGCATCTACTATCCCGTCTGTATCATATAGCATTTCACCTTTGCTGTTTCTCATGCTGCCAAACTCTGTACTTTTACTTTCCTTCATCTCTTTAAATAATAGTTTCATGGTCCCTTAACAGTCGTTTTGTATTTTCTTCTCTTCATAATTTAAAATTATTGAAATTTATTTAAAATTTCCTGGAATCTTTTAAAATACCCTGAAAGGTTTCAAAAGAATTTAAGAAAATTCAGAAATAGATGTAGACCTGAATTCAACAGTGGTTAACCTGTGGATTAATTTATTGACCAACGAAATTCTCTGACTTTTCCCTGTTTTCCAAGTTTTCCCTGACCTACAGTCACCCTGGATACTTCGTAAAAAAACCTCTATTCAACTAACATTTTACCGTCACATGACATGACGCCTCCTACCGAAATTTCGATGATGAGCATTTCGTTCGAACTACGGAGGGAGGTTTCACATCTCGCAACGGGAATCAATTTTGGAACCAATCGTATTGAAAGATATGATCACTTTTTGCATGAATTCTAATCGGTTATTTTTATTCATCCCACCCTGGACTTAATCTGTACAACTACGCTCGTCGTTTTCTGCCACGTCATCTTCGATATTCTCAAGAAATTCTGCGGAATCCTTCCGCATGTGGACCACAGGCAACCGCAAGATCTCTCAGGCAATTGCATGTGCGTGAACTTGTTGTGGGAAAGCTGTGGAGATTCCTAACGGAATTCGCGTTTGACCGTCGATATCGTTGAAAGAGAACGTTTTGGATAACAGTTTCGTCGGGAACTATCTTTAAAGTTTAAACCAGTACTTGATTTCCAACCACAACGAGGAAATAGGCCTCGAGTGCCCTAGAGTCCATTTTCGAGACTTGAAAAAAGTTACAATTGCTTGCGGTTGATTTAAACCGGATTTTGTTGAAAAAAGTGGATACAGTGTATTTTTAAGAAGATCTAATTTATTGTTTTATTTGCACAGTTTCTAATCCCATTCTGAAGAATTTTCTGTTTCTTGAAGTCGATGAAAGTTCTAAATCAATCGGTTCCGAATTATTTATGTCACTTTCACAATTTCTTGATATTTTCAACAGTTACCCTCAAAAGTAATGAAGTTTTTAGATTGATTTGAATATCCTGATAAGTTACCTTTGATGAGATTTAAACAAATATTGGGGTTCTATAAGAAAGCTTGAAATTTTCTTATTTGATTTTATTCACAATAAATTGTGCTTATTTTACAATAATTCTAAGTTTATATTGTTTAAGTTGTTTAAAGCTTAAGTTGTTTAAAGTTTGTATGGAACAGTATGGCTCAGATAATTGGCTCATATTATAATGCTTTATTGAAATTAATTCGATGTCGCTGGTTCGAATCCTGATGAGTGGAAAATAAAAGGTCTCTTTTTCATTTCTTGAATGTTTTTATGTATGTTCCGACTTCGAAATTATAATTGAAATACTTATTTTTTCTCTATTTTGAGAAAGTCCCAAAAATTTTCTTATCCTAACTTCAAATAATTTGTTCCAGCCATTTAATGCGTACAAAAAAGAAATTTATACACTGCCAGATAAATTTGAACGCTGTGTAAAATAATTGAGAGCAATTTTCACCCGCTGACCGACGATTTTCAGGGTGTCTGTCTGACCGGAAATCGAGAAAAGAGGGAAATGATCGGGAATTTTTGTCACCGAGAAAACCCGGGAAATGACCAGGGATGTGATTAAGTGACCGTGGTTTTTCTCTCAAATGCACTGATATGCAAATTAAAAGTGGTTTTATATATTTTATTATCTTAATTCTGAGTGGAAACAGGAAATTTGTGCAAAAAATCAAAATTCTCATTTCGAATAGGGAATTTTACAAAACAATTACAATTCAGACTTGGAACAGTGAATTCTATAAAAGAATTATAATTCTAAGTTGAGGCATAAAATTTTAGTAAAAAAATATAATTTAATGTTTAGGACAAGGAATTTCTGTCAAGAATTATAATTTTTAATTACTTCAGGACAGGGTATTTCAGTAAAGAATTCAAATTTTGAGTTTGGGACAGAGAATTTTATTGAAAAATTATAATTTTCATTTCAGGTTCACTTTGTAACAGGAAATTTTGTTAAGAATTATAATTTCTTCCTTTCGGACAGGGAGTTTTCGTAAAAATTAAAAATTGACTTGAAACAGCGAATTTTTGACATGGAACGGGCATTTTGGAAAAAAATTTCAATTCTGATTGAAACAAACAAGTTTACAAAAACTATCCTTGTTCCAAATCCGGATTTTTTGGAATTTAAAAATGCTTTTTTTTTAATAAAAATTTGCCAGAACTTGAAACTTTCCTCTTCCAAATTTGAGAAAAAGGAGTTACTATATTTCTGATTTATGATGGAAAATATTGTAAATAAATGTAATTATAACTTGGAACAGGGAATTTCCGTAAAGAATAGTAATTTTTACATTTGATCAGGGGATTCCTGAGAAGAATTATAATTTAGACTTTAGGCCAGGTTATTTTCGTGAAGAATTATTATTTGACTTGGAACAGAGAACTGTTGACATGGGAAATAATTTGAATTCTGATTTAAAAGAAGACAATTAAAAAAAATCTCTTTTCAAATTCAGAATATTTCCGTTACAAAATTCTCTATTTCTAATCAGAATTATAACTCTCATGGCCAAAAATTATCTGACGTTCCAACTCAAAATTATAATTCTTTCTCAAAATTCCCTGTTCCAACTCAGAAATCTTTGAAATTTTTAAAATGTTTAGGAATCCCTTGATATCATTGAAAGCTTTTGAACGCCTTAAAATTGGCCAGGGAAAAATAAGAATTTACTAGGTTAAAAATTCTGACGAATTTTTTATATGTACGGTTATTACTAATGTAAAATTAGAAATTGAAAAATAATTTCTTTGCTCAATTTATAATTTTTTGAAAGTTGGCAAAGAAATTTTTTTTTTTGATTGAGTTAAATGCACACTTTTTGGGAAAAGTTGAATATGTCGAAACCGAAATTTCTTCAGCTTGAACCACAGAAAAATGGTATTATTTTTCTTTAATGTAAACAAATTTTTTCCTGCTGTTTAGAATGTTCCAAAATCGCCAAAAAATCCGAAATCCCAATATCCGAAAATTTCTGAATAACGAAAAAAAGGTTTCCCGAAAAAGCAGAATGATAACATATTTCTTTGTTTTGAGCTGCAAAAATTTCAAAAATAAAAAAACATGTTTTTTCAACTTAAACATTTTTTTAAATAAGCAAAAAATTTTCTTTCCAATTTTTAATTTTATATTAGTATTGATTGATAATATATGTACATATATAAAAATTTTCAGACTTTCCGAGCCTACATGAAATTTTTTTTTTATTTACAAAAATTTAATTTTTTAAATCAAAAGAATCAAAAGGTTTTGCAGGTGAGAATTTGGTGTAGGTGGGCAACATTTGCAGGTTATTAAAATATAATCAGAAGAAAAAGTTGGAAAAAGAACCGGCCTAGTAGACACCCCGACTTTTATCGATCGTCCGGTCTTTCGTAGCTGAATATAAATTTTAATATTCAATCAATATAAATTATTTAGCTTAAAAATTTTATTTTCAATGTAACGATTAAAATAATTCACAGTAAATCCCCGAGATATTATTTATCTGAATAAAAAAAAATCTGGATAAAAACGCTGCAAACAATTGAAAACTATAATTATCCGAAGGCAGATAATTTTTATCACGAGGCGGATAAAAATTATCCGTCGTCCGATAATGGTAGCTTCGAATTGTTTATTGTTTGCAGCGTTTTTATCCAACTTCAGATAAATAATATCTTGGGGATTTACTGTGTTACTACTGTTTATTTTTCAAGTGAGATAGCGTGAGGGGATGAAAAAAAATGATTCGAAATTTATAATATTCAGGGCTCCACGTAAACACTTGATTTGACTCCTAAGGATAATTAAGTCTGCGTTTTCAGGAGCTGGAACTAAGAAGGTAGTTAAAATGTTCCGAGTAGAAAAAAAGAACATCGCCCGTTGGCAGTGGATCGAAAAAAGGGTCAAAATCGTCGAAAATTAGGGACTCATCAAAGATTTAATGAAGGTAGATGCATATCGCGTGGGAATTATGGAGGTGAGTTTTCTTAGATGAGGCCAAGCGTGGGCGTGCATTTTTTTTAGCGCCGGTGTCGTCGTCTTCGTCCGCTATCTGCACGTCTTAACTGCCGGAGGAGAACGTGCGACTCGGTTTACCTATTCATGCAAGGCTTTACAGCGTGTTAATGAAAAATGCGGCCAGTCAACTGGTGTATGTCCTTGTGTATACCTGGCCGTCTTAAAAAAAATGCACTTCACGGAATACTGGTCATAGTGATGCAAGGTACTCTCAACTTCCAACTTTTGAAATTTTTTGAAAAATTTCACAAAACTGAGGTTGCAGAGATCGCAGTGGCTCATTAGTTGAATTTCAGGGTAACTAAGGAAATTTTTCTTCGATAAAAAGAAATTTTCTTTAAAAATAAGGGAAATATTCATTTTTTTAGGAATACATTTCACGTGACAAGTCATTTGAGTGATTTTTGACTCTCATCTCTCTCTTGTGACTATTTGTGACATTTCAGTGGACCCCCCTTAAAATGTCATGTGACACTGAAGCTGACCCCCTCCTCTTTTGAAATACGTAATATAAATGTAATTTTATACAATCGTCAATTGAACAATAAATAATAAGTAAAATTTTGGTTGAAAGTTTGGAATTCATCTCGTTTGGTTTAAAATTCTGCTATTTGGTTGTAAATTTAACTATTCTGTTATAAAGTCATATTTCCGGTCAAAGATTCAACTACTCAATTTAAATTGAACTGCTTTCTTAAAAATACATTTTTTTTGTTGAAGATTCATCTTCTTGGTTGAACATTTAACTATTTTGTGGAAAATTCGATTCATTTTTTGTTGAAAATTAATTTGTAAACTGAAAATGTAACTATTCCATTATTGGTTAAAAAATTATCTTTTTTCAGTTTAAAATTCTACTATTTGGTTGAAAATTCATCTTTTCTTATGGAAAATTAATCTTCTTGGTGAAAAAATCAATTTTTTGGTTAAAAATTCAACGCTTTTGTTCAATGTTGAACTCTTTTCATGAAAATTCCTTTTATTTAAGATTCATCAGTTTATTTTAAATTCATCTCTTTGGTTCAAAATTGAACTATTTTGCTAAAAAATCGCTTTTTTCGGTTGAGAATGTTCTTCACTGAAAATGTGACTATTCAGTTTTTGGTTAAAAAATTATATTTTAAATTGAAAACTGATCTTTTCTAGTTGAAAATTGATGTATTATGCCAAAAAAATTTAATTCAACTGTTTTTGATTTTTGAAAAATCAACTACTTTGTTTAAAGTTGAACTACTTCGTAAAATAGTTATTTGTGATACAAGTGCGCAAAATAGGTGATTGTGTGCGACTGTGAATTTTGCAGCATAAGCCGCAGGCGAATTATGCAATCACACGAGTTACCAATCACCTATGCGCACGTGTATCACACACTATTTTTTGAAACGCCCGTCCGAAAAGTTGCTAGGAGGAGATAACGAAAATTACTAATTTTATATTGCATAGAGTGGAATAAAGACATTCATTTGGAAAAAAATGTGAGAAAAAATTTTTGAAAAAAAATGTTGGCGTTTATGCTCTCTTGCCAGGGGGGGGGGCTACGAAACCCTAAAAACAAAACTTCAATCATTAAAACATTTGTTCAAATTAAATCTAAATTTATTTCAAGAAGATACCAACACCAGTGTTTAAAGTTACCTATGCCAGTGTCTAAAGTACGTCATCTCGAAAGTGCGCATGCGAAGCTTTTTCACCAGTGCCTAAAGTAATCCATCTTCAAACTGCGCATGCGTGAAAATTTTTCGCACACAGTCTGCTCAAATAAGTTCCTTTAGGCACAATTTAGAAGCATGAAAACGTCAACTTTAGAGGTGGGTATTGCAAAAAATTAATTTTGTTGTCGAAGATTCATCATTTTTCTTTAAAATTCAACCATTTTTTTGTAAATTGACTTTTTTGTTCAAAATTCATATTTTTCGGTTGAAAATTTAGCTATTTTGTAGAAAAATCGTCTGGGTGGCTTGAAAATTAAGCAATATGGTAGAAAATTAAACTATTTTCGTTGATACTTCGTTTCTTTTTGTTTAAAAATTAGTTTTTTAACTGTAAATTTAAGTTTGAAATTTTTGTTTGAAACACATCAATATAACCTAAACTTGTTAAAAACTGGTAAGTATTCTTTGAAATCTAATGATTTGTTATTAAAAAAACCAATAATTCTATACAAAAACACTCAAATAATCCGAAATTGTTCAAGTTTATGAATCATATTATTTTTAACAAAAATGAATGGATTCACATCTAATTACTTTCATTTCAAAACACCATTTCAAGTCGAAACACCCCAACATAAACTAAAGTTGTTGCAAAATGGGAAATATTATTTGAAATCTAATAATTTTTTATTGAAAATACCAATCATTCCAAATGAAAAAACTAACATGAAAGAAAATTGTTGAGAATTTTGAATCTACTTTCAAAAAAGTAATGATTTTCATCTAAAAGTGTCAATTTCTGTTAAAAAAACGCTAGCAACGCCGAAAAGCGTAAACTGTTTTAAAAAATTAATCTTTGAAATCTAATAATTTTTTATTACAAATATCCTTTTCCGGTGTAAAACACTAACATAACGTCAAACTGTAGAAAAATGGGAATCTATTTGTTCCGGTTTTATTAAATATTATTTAGAAAAAAGTTTTAATTCAAAGAAATGACTAACTAAAAATAATCGTCATAAAAACGTGATGAATAGTAAAGAACCTTTCAAGGAAAATATGATCTTTTGTACAATAAAATTGAATGAAAATTAGGACTTTTGCTTAGAGCGGATGAAAGAACAGAAATATGCAAATAATAACATTTAAATAAACAATTATAACCTCCACTATTTTTTATTATTTACGCTTAGATTTCTCTTTGATAATTTGTTGCAATAATCAATGGTGCTTTCGTTGCCAATTTCCGAAATAAAGTTAAAAATTAAGTAATTTTGAATCCTCAAAAGGGAATATTTGTATCATTAATTTGCAAAATTTTAAATTTAAGATATGAAACAACTTCAATTAATGAAAATATAATCAGGTTTTCAACAACAATGATTGCCAGATTTTCGAGATATATCTTACTTTCGTCATCACACCTTACTTTTTTAGATATGAAAATAAAATAAAATGTTATTTATATAAATTGTATATGAGAACAAAAGTCTCTCAATTAGTTTTTCTTTTTTATATTTTCTGCTCGAATTGTCGACAACTTGCTTTTGCTTTTTTTATCGTAGTTTCTCTAAGTTACTCATAATTTCTTCATTATTGGCTGCGATTTTCTTATAGTTCTTGAGAAATGAATCGTAACTTCAAAAAAGGTTAAAAATGGGCAAATTTTTGACTAATAGGAATTATAGGGGACTTTGAGAAAAACAGAGGGGGAAAGGGGAATAGGGTAGCTGATTCCTGACTATATGATCCCTCAGATTGAAAAAAAAATAAACAAGATTCAGTCAAGATTCATTGGAAGAGAGTTTAGCGTCCTTAGTGGATCTTTATGATCCTTAAATCTATAATTTTCGAAGAAATCGTCGCTTCGATTGAAACGCGAGCAGATATTATAAATTCAATTGTCTATAATTTTCGAAGCATTCAGTGCTGTTATGTTCTGCAAAAAATGCTGCCAGGAAGGTACATCTGCAATAAAAGATGCGAATCAACGAAGTCTAGAGGATGAAGTTTTATTTTTTACCGCTAATCAGCAGGTCGAGCACATTTATTTGATGAAAAAACTTTTACTATTCGTAATAGTTTCACAAGATGGTTCAAGTTAAAACTTAAAATGTTGTTGAAACTGCTGCAGTGCTCCGGTCTCACGCCCTAAACGGTTACTTGCGTATTCTCAGAAGGATTCCGAATTTACTGAACTTTTCAAATCTGTGCCCTGTTGCATAATCTATAATCTAAATTCTAAAGGGGAAAGAATTCTGAAGAACATTATGTAAATTTAAAACAGTTTGCTCCTACTTTCCAAAAAAAGTTAACCATCGTCCATCCGTAAGTCCCTCAAAGGACGTTGATCTACCCATATAATTTGTATGCGAATTTGGGAGCTTCCGGAGTTCGCCAAGTTATTTCTGGATAGAGAAAATAATTGCTTTCGAAAATCTACTTTAAAAAAATGTCCTGTATTTACCTTTTCCCCTATTTTTCTTAAAATTTCCTATAATCTCTATATTTGAGAATTTTATCCCCTTTTTTTGAACCTGCGATTAATTTTTGAAGTATTATAAGGAACTTGCGGTTAAAAATCGGATTGCTTTTCAGTACTTGAAGTTGTTTCATTCTTAAATTTAGAATTTTAAAAATTAAATCTGAGAAAAATCGTAGAAAACCTTATACGAATCAAGAAACATTCATGCTTTTCTTTTTAAATACTCGTATGCGGTTAAATTAAAACCTTCAAATGTTCCAATAACTTCTCAAAAATATACATGTTTTATGTTAGTGATTTTCGCTGAAAATTCGTATTTTTCAAAAATAATATTAATATAAAATCAGAAAGTTTCGAAGAACACTTAACCTTTCTAAAAAAATTAGGTTGTGTTAATCTTTTTCACCGGAAATTAGCATTTTTTTAAAAATAAAATCACAACAATCATCATCAAGATTTCTTTTTTACATTCTCATCTAGAGAAGGTATTAGATTTGTGTAAAATTTG
>CAKNYM010052355.1:70769-90067 GCA_932195095.1 Andricus curvator
AAACAATAAAATATAATAATAATTTAAACAATTTATTCTGACTGAAAATCTGACTTTTATTTCAGAATGCGTCTTGATCTTTATTTACTAAAATAATTGCTCTGAAAAAATTCGACTATTACATTTATATTTCAAGAACTATGCTCCAAATAGACCAAATAGCCGGGAATGCGCAGATGGAAACATATGAACTCCTATGTGATACAACGCTGCTAAAGGCTGGGGCCCTTCTCCGCATAAAACAGCAACCCAGTGCGACTCTTTCGGTTTGCATTCCTTGTCATCCCCCCCCCCCCCCCGTGACAGAAGTTTTCGTGGGACTGACGTTAGAGCTGGACTCTCCACTCTACGGTGAAGTACAATCTAAACATGAACAATACAAACAATAAAGTAGCCTCGGACTGGACTGAAACTTTGATTGACTAAATGCATACACACGGTAAACGTAAAGTTTGAGTTTCAGGCGATGAATGGAGGCTGGGTGTTTGGAATGCTAGAGGAGTGAATGATCTTAAAGTAAGAGAACTACGAGAAACTATGCATGCTAGGAAACTAGATATTTTATGTGTACCTGAGACAAAGAAAAAGGGATGCGAAAGTAGAAACATAGAAAATGGGGTGTTGAAAAGCGGTTTTGAAATATGGTTAGGAGTAGATAGGGAATCACATGGTAGTCAAGGGGTCGGTTTGATTATGAATGAAAAAGCAAGATATATGTTCCAAAAACGACTTAAATACTTTTTTTCTCCCCTTTTCAGATAGTTGGAAAAAAATCTTTCTGATTGTAGGATTTATTATAAAGATACGGAAATATACGCTAAAGTAAAGGAATTACCTTCTTCATTTTAAATCAAATACAACTTTAGTCATTTTTATCTGAAGAAGATTGAACATAACATATGGTCGTGGCGAACTTTTGGGCTTCTATTATACGATGAACAGAAACGAGCGTGAAGCGCGAGGTTCACATGATGATCAAACGAAATATCGAGCGCGAAGCGCGAGTGTCGTGATGAGAATGTGTTCCTTAAGGTCGATAGAACCTTAAGTAAATTAGTTCATCTTTTTATGTAAAACTGACATAATTAAACCAAAATCAGGTCATAACGATGAAGCTTTAACAGAGTATTAGCCCGCGAAGCGTGCACTAGCGAGGACACGAAGTGTGAAAACCTAGACGACAAATGTGTCCGAGCGCGCAGCGCGAGGTGAATACATTATCGAGCGCGAAGCGCGAGATGAATACCCAATCGAGCGCGAAGCGCGAGATCCAACAGGTGCGCGCCCTAGGCGCGCTGAAACTTGCGAGCCGCGCGCGAAGCGCGCTATGAGAATGTGCCCGCGAAGCGGGCGGATTTTTTGAAATAATTTTAGGCTATGTTATAGTTTAACACCGGGAATGGGTACTTTTATTAAGAAACTATTAGATTTCAGATTAAAAATATTTCAACAGTTAACGTTTTTCGGTTTCGTTAGCGGTTTTGAACAGAAATTTACATTTCAAAACAAAAATAATTTTTTCTACGGGAAATCAGTTATTTTAAACAAAAATCATTAGATTTCAAGGAAAATTTACAATTCCGAACAATTTTCTGTCATGTTATGTTAGTGTTTTTCATCCGAAATTATTGGTATTTTTAATAAAAATATATTAGATTTCAAAGAATATTCACCATTTTTGAACAACTTTTGGTTACGTTGGTGTATTTCACCTGAAATTGGTATATGTAAAAAAAATAATTAGATTTAAATCGTATGATTTTTGTGCTAAAATAAGAAAATTTACAAGCTGAAACAATGTTTGACTCTGTTAGTTTTGTTTTTATCGGAAATTAACAATTCATTTGAAAAACCTTAGAATTGAAAGAATATTCATAATTTTTAATAATCTTAGGTCACGTTGTTGTTTTACATTGAAAATTAATATTTTCAAAAAAAAATTATTATAAGTTGAACAAGATTTAAAATCTTTTGAAATTTCTAGATTATGTTAGTGTTTTTCGTCAAAAAATGGTATTTTTAATTTCAAAAATCATAGATTTGGCAGATTAAAATTATTCTTCGGATTGTCATTCAGTCATTCAGTTCACAATTTTTTGATCATTTTTGTTTTCGATTTAGTTGGCATTTTATACCAGAAATGAGTTTTTATTAAAAAATAATTGGATTATAAAGAAGCTAACAAATTGTTGAACAATTTTAGTTTATGTTCGTGTTTTTAAAACAGGATTTAAAATTTTGTATTCTTCTGTCATTGCTATTGTTAATAAAGAATTATTAAATTCTCCAGTGCTATTGTATAAATTTCATTATATAAAATTGAACTTAATTATGACAGTATCTACTCATACTACAAAATTGTGTCCATTCATATAACAAAATTTCGGTACGAATAGCCAAACTTGGCAGAAAACAATTAAATTAAGTTGTGAAATCAAAGCTGGCCAAGTAAAATAAAAAATAAGGATTAGAATTATATGATTACGAGCATTGAAAAATAATTTGTTTAATGTTGTTTTGGAATTTAAATTTGAGAACAAAATTTAGAAAAATTATTTTATTAAAAAATCAAAAATTTCGATCAAAGAAATTATAAAGAAAGTTATTAACGTTTTAGAGAAATTTTAGTGATATTTAGAGCGGAGATATACACTCAATCACGCCAGGTTGTTATAATTTAAAATTTTGTTTATGTATACTTTTTCTAAATTTTCTTCGCAAATTTAAATTCTTGTAATCAATTAATGTATTAATGAAGTACGAAAGTTTTGTATTAATTATTATTAAAAGATGAAACAAATGTCAACTTCGAGCTGAAGTCTTCTTTAATTAAGAGCAAAAAAAGATTGATCAAAAAAAGTTATCCAGGTTCGAGAAAATGGATGTAGAAGTTGACAATCTCAAAGTGACACTGCCCTTAAATTGGACCCGGGCTTTATTGCGGATTACGATGAAAAATTCAATTTATAGTTTAAAAATGAAAAAAAATCATGCTTCTTAGATTTTAGGTTTTTGAACACTTGTAAATAAAGTTTGATGTGAAAAAATTAGCCAATTTCGAAACAATTGACTAAGAATTTTAAGATTAAAATTTCATGGGCTTTCAAAATCGGCTTTGGAGAGCGATTAAAAAACGAAGTTTTAATTTTTTGCAAAAATAAAAACATTCTCCTGAGATATAGGGATGCTGAATGAAAATAAAAAATGTTTGATCCAAGAAAATGATTCTGTTCCGAGAAATTGAAAATTGAAGATCGCTATATCACAGTATGACACATTTTTCGCTAAATATCCGAAAAAATAAACTTATATATATATATATATATATATATATATTCACTAAATTATAATAATTTCAAAAATTATTAATGTTAATATATTGAAAAAAATTATTACTATGTTAAAATTGTAACTAAATTTAAAAAAATATTTTTATATAAATTTAAAAAAAATTATTGTTTCAAAAATGATATTTTGTAAAAATACTTATACCAAAATATGTATTTAATTTTTCAAGAATTTTTTATGCAATTAACTCAATTTCCAAAAACTTTTGGTTATCTAGTTCTACAATGCAACCCTTCAATTTTAAATTTCAGTTTAAAAATTGCGTGAGACAAAAGAATGATAATAATTTTGGTTTCTTATAAAAGTGTTGAATTTATTAATTTTGGTTCATTACGTTCGTATTTTTAAAAGAAAAAATGCCCTTTTTTCGAAGAAGAATTACCCAGTTTCCCCACAATTCGTCCCCCTGAAGTTATATTTAATTGCTGCAGATGAAATGGCCGTTTTTTATTTGAGATACATTATGTTCCTGGTTAAAAAATAATGTTTTTTGATTGAGGATTCTAATATTTCTTTCTATGAATTCAACTGTTTTTGATTTAATATAAAATAATTTTATGCCAACGGCGATACCACGCTGAAAACACCAGTTCTCGTAAGATCACTGAAGTTAAGCATTGTTGGGCGCGGTTAGTGCTTGGATGGGTGACCGTTCAGGAATTACTGCGTGCTGTTGGCCCGTCGTGGGTGTGGTGGGCCCACATTGGTAGTAAATATCCACCTAGAAACACTACCCGAATCGGGTAGTGAGGCAATGAACTTTCGAGTTCGAACTGCTAATCAATGTATGTATGTATAAAATAATTTTTGGAATGAAATATCAACTATAATAATTTGAAAAAGGGACCATTCCATCTGCAGCAACCTAATAGTACGCCATATCCCTCAACTGTCAAACTGAGATTATTATTATTATTATACCATTAAGAAATAAAAAAAGATAAATAATAATAAATATATAATAAATTTAAAAAATAAATTAAAACGTCAAATGTCGAAATAGTTTAATGGGTCAAAACTAATACGTGATCAAGAACATATGAGCACAAATTTTAATATTATTATGAATCTATTTTAGTTGATGTGGGAAATTGGTTTTGGACATGGTGATGTCATGAACGTGGTGAATATTACTCGATCACATCGAGTAATGGTATGGCATAATATAATACTAACTTTTAATCAATGTCGCTATTTTAATTAATAGTTGTAACAGCTGAGAGAATAAATTTCGGGAAAAATTTAATTTATAAACAAAGTTCAACAATTACTAAGGCCAAAAATATTAATGGTTCAAAATTGTCCAAAAGTGGACATGTACTATCTGTGAACCCTGTATTTTGTGGAAAAGGGTGCTTTTAAAGCACCCGGTAGGTGGCACTACACAGGTTGCTAAGGGTCTTCCAGTGTATACAAAATGTCCACATAGATACCTAAGATACATACTTAAGCGCATATGTGGTGGCGCATAAAAGTGCATAAGAGATGGCTATCACTGGGGCATTATAGGCCATGCCTATCATCCATACAGCGTCCCATTTATTGCCGGCTTTTCAGCCCCGTGGCGTGTCTTAAGACCTTAAGTAGAGAGCTTTGTGCTTTCGCCACCATGTATCACCAACGTGAATACAGGTGTCTATGTTACCTGAACTAGGTTTAATGTGTGCCTTCCTTTACCAGGAAATCGGGTCATTGGGCATTTTCCTGAGCGAATAAGTGCAATTTTATTGAGAAATAATTTCAACTTTTTCAAATGATAAAAAGGTTCGATTTCGGAGAAGGCGCTTATTCACCATACGAGTACAATTTACTATTACAATTTACGAGACATCACATTCTTTTTCTTATTCCCCTCTTTTCGCCTTTTTTTTCAATAATTCCACTTTTTCCCCTGTTTCCAAGAAACTACCCCTTTTCTCCTTTCTCTTGTTGAGAACGGAATTAATAA
This sequence comes from Andricus curvator, assembly GCA_932195095.1. Taxonomy (NCBI): domain Eukaryota; kingdom Metazoa; phylum Arthropoda; class Insecta; order Hymenoptera; family Cynipidae; genus Andricus; species Andricus curvator. Next base: position 76,066 of record CAKNYM010052355.1, read on the forward strand.
TTTTTACTAATTATTATTAAGTAATATTGAAAAGTGTACTCTTATATTTTATGGATCAAAACTAATCTATTTGGGTTGAAAATTTAATTATTTTATTGAAAATTCAACTATTTTGTCAAAAAGTTATGTTTTTTGGTTGATAATTCAACTATTTTATTGGAAATTCGTCTTTTTAGGTTACAAATTCCACTATTTTGGTCGAAAATTCCACTATTTAATTAGAAATTATTATTTTTTATTTGAAAATTCAATTGTTTGCTAGTCAATTCATCTTTAGGGCTTCGAAATTCAGAAATCTGTATGAAATTGTTTTATTTTTTGACTGAAAAATCATTCTAGGTTGAAACATTATCTTTTTGGTTAGAAAATTCATTTTTTTTTGTAGAAATTTTATATTTTTTGGTTAAAAATACAACTGCTATGTTGAAAATTAATAATCTGTTTTGGTTGAAAATTCAACTGTGTATTTTGTTGAAACTTCGTCTTTTCTGGTTGAAATATGAAAAATAAAATAAAATATAATACAAATGAAATATTATTATTATATTATTATTATACCATTAAGCCATTTCCCTTTCGGGGTAGGCGTGACTTGCTCGGTTGGAGAATAGTAGTGTGCATATGGGTATATAGGTATCATTTTACAAAAATATTTCACTAGACTTTTTAAATCCATTTTTCATGCAAAATAACTTACATGTAACATAAATTAAAAATTTCACCAACAAAAATGGTCTAGTTTCAAAATTTGATTTTTTTTTAATAGTTATATTCCACAAAGTACCATTGAGTTACTAGACTTTTAGGTTGAACTTGATTGAGACTCACCGTGAACTATTACATTTTTTGTCGAACATTCATCTTTTTTGTTGAAAATTCAACTATTTGGTTGAAAAGTTACCTAATTTGTTGAAGATTCATCTATTCGGTTAAAACTTTAACTACTTTGTTGTAAACTTTTTTTTTGGTTGAAAATTAATTTTTGAAATTGAAAATCAAACTATTCCATATTTGGTTGAAAATTGATGTTTTTTATTTGGTGGAAAATTCATCTATTTAGTTGAAAATCCGTCTTTTAACGTTGAAAATTCCACTATATAGGTCAAAAATTAAACTATTTGGTTGAAAATAATTTGTTTGTTTAAAAATTCAACGATTTTCTCGAAATTTCGTCTTTTTGACTTGAAAATTCAGCAATTTGTTTAAAATTTTTTTATTTTTTGACTGGAAAATCATTTTTGGTTGAAACTTATTTTTTGGTTTGAAAATTTTTATCTATTTTTATAGAAATTTCATTTCTTTGTTGTTTAAAAATACTATTAATGTACTATTGTAATACTAGATACTATACTATACTAGTACTATTGTGAATAACTATTCTATTTTTTGTTGAAAATTGATCTTTTTTATCATACAATTCGACTATTTGGTTAAAAATTGATCTTTTTTGTTGCAAATTCATCTCTTTTTCTAAAAATTTTCGTTTTTTTTATTTAAAAATGCCACTGTTTGGTTGAACATGAATAATCTGTTTAGGTTGAGGATTTAACTATTTTGTTGAAAATTCGCCTTCTTTTGTTAAAGTATCATTTATTATATTTTTCTTTGAAAATTCACTATTTTTTGTTGTTGAAAATTCAACTATTTGGTTGAAGATTTAACTGCCTTGTTGAAAATGTTTTTTTTTTTGTTGAAAATTAATTTTTCAAATTGAAAATCGAATTATTCCATTTTTTGTTGAAACTTGTTAGTTCTAAGTATATAACTTAACTATTTGCTCAAAAATTTGTGTGTTTTTTTAAATTTTATCTCTTCTGGTAAAAATTTCATCCCTTTTTTGTAAAAATGTAACTATTTGATTATAAATTAATAATCTGTTTTTGTTGAAAATTGAACTACTTGGTTGCGAGTTTAACTGCTTTGTTGAGAACTAATTTTTTTGGTTAAAAATTCATCATTTTAGTTGAAAATTCATCTCTTTATTTGAAAATTTATCTAGTTTGTTAAAAATGTTGTTCTGTTTTGTCAAAAATTATTTTGTTGTTTTCACTGAAAATGTAACTATTCCATTTTTGGTAGAAAATTCATCTTCTTTGTTGAAAATTAACCTTTTTGGTTAACTATTTGTTAAACATTTGGATGCTTTATTTGGATTGACTATTTGGATGAAGATTCATCTTTTTAGTTCAAAATTGAACTATTTAGTTGAAAATTTTTTGTTTGTTTGTTAAAAATTAGGTTTTTAAATTGAAAATTAACTCTCCATTTTTGGTTGAACGTTTATCTTTTTTTGTGAAAAAATGTAACTATTTTGTTGAAAATGCAATATTTTTAATTAAAACGTTAGAAATTTAAAGAATTTCATATTGAATTTAATTTGGTAATTACATTAATGTTATTTGACTAAATTTATTCTTCTTTTTTTTGAAAAATAACCCTATTTCCCCTGTTTTAAGAGTATTTTGGTCTGTGAAGTCTGATTTATAATTTACATGTTCCAGATTTTGTCACGGAGATAGAACCTTATTATTTAGTCTAGTCGATTTGTAATTTTTTGATTATATTCCGAATGTAATTGCAAATAATTTTAATTATTCAAAGACCGGGGTGTATACCAGATAAATTATTTTAAATCCCCGGTCATTTCCAGGTTTCGTCACTGTCAACTGTGGATCAATTGAGGATTTTGTAAAAGAATTATATTTCTGAATTTGAAAAGATTTTTTTTTTAATTCCGTTCTTCTAAATCAGAATTAAAATTATTTTTCAAAATTCCCGTTCTATGTCAAACATTCTCTGTTTTAAGTCGAAAAAAAATCTGTTCGAAAACTTCCTGTCCTAAAGTCTAAATTACAATTCCTTACGAAAATCCCCTGTGCCAAACTGGAAATTGCAATTCTTTACCAATTTTCGAAAATGCCCTGTCTCAAAGAATAAATTATAATTGTTTACGAATACACATTTTATTTCTTATCTCAGTTCTTAAGTTATCAATACGTGTTTAAAAAGTCTGTATACCATAATTTGTCATGTAGAAACCTTGAAAAAGTAAGAAGACGTGTTGATTTATAACGTTATTTTTTAAATGATAATATTAATTTACCTGCCACACGCACTCTTGCTTATCTGATAATGTTTGAACTCTTTCAAGGATATTTAAATTGTCGTGGCACGTGTACCGAAATTTCTATACAAGCAGCCGAATTTTTTCAATTGTTAATTTTTCCCGGTAATTTCAATAGAGTTCAGACGCTTTGAATGATATCAAGAGATTCCTAAACATTTTTAACATTTCAAAGATTTCTGAATTTAAACAGGGAATTTTGGAAAAAATGATAGTGTCGAGTTGAAATATCATATAACTTTTGGTCATAAGAATTACAATTCTGAATTGGAACAGAGGATTTTCTGAAAGAATTGTGAATTGCCTTCTTCTAAATCAGAATTGAAATCATTTTTGAAAATTCCCGCTCCATGTCAAAATTCTCTGTTTTAAGTGAAAAAAAATCTTTTTGAAAATTCCATGTCCTGAAGTCTAAATTACAATTCTGTACGGAAATCCTCTGTTCCAAAGTGAAAATTACAATTCTTTACTAATTTCCAAAACTGCCCTGTTCCTAAGTCAACATTATAATTTCTTACGGCGATTTTTTATATCGCGATTACTTATATCTCGTTCAAACTCAGAATTATAATTCTTTTAGAAAATGTCCTATACCAAGTCGCAATTTAATTCATTACCAAAATTCCGTATTCCAAGTTAGAATTATAATTATTCACCAAATTTTCTATTATAATTAAGAAATATAGTAACACCCTTTTTCATAAATATGAAAGTTTAAAATTTTTACAAATTCTGACTCAAAACACGAATTTTTTTATCTTAATTTGCTTAATCTAATACAGAACATAATTCTTTACCAAAATTTACAGTTGTGCCTCAGAATTATTTTTCTTTCACAAAATTTCCTGTAACAAAGTCAGAATTAAAATTCGTTAAGAAATTTCCTGTTCCAAAGTCAAAATTTCAACTGATTACGGGAATTTTTTGTCCCAAATATCAAAATTATATTTCTTTACTAAAATGCCCTGTCTCGAACTCGAAATTATAATTGGTTACCAAAATTCCTTATCCCAAAGTGAAAATTTAAATCATTTAGAGAATTCCCTGTCTTACATTCGAAATTTTAATTCTTTACTGAAATTCCCTTTCCCATCGCAGAATTATAATTATTAAAAAAAATGCACTGTTCAAATTCAGATGTGATTATTTTGGAGAATTCCCTATTCTAAGTCAGAATTATGATTTTTTCACAGATTCCCTGCCCCAACTCAGAATTAGAGTAATACAATATATGAAACCACTTTTAATTTGCATACTGTGGCACTCCATGTCAAGGCAATGCTTTTATAATAGATTTCTTTCATTTTTTCTTATTTTAAAGTGGTTGGGGGAAAATTGGACCACATTTTTAATAATGTTCTTAAAATGTTCTCAAATGTGCTTAAAATGTTTGAAATTTATGAAAATTTTGAAATGTTCATCAAAATATACATTTCTATATTGTTTATGTAATAAACAATGTTTTATTCTTATTTTTCGACCCAAGGGTTATAGTACAATTATAAATTAAATGAATAAATATAATATCTCAAGTGCCCTGAAGTTGTCCACGAAGTACCAAAAATGTTTATTTTTTTATTTTTTGAAAAAAAAATATTCCCAAAGTTTTTCTGTTGCGTTTCAGCGGCATTTTGTGGAAAAATTTAAGTTAGGAGGTACAATTCCTGTAAAAAGTTTTTTTTATATCGATTCTGTACTAAATTTAGAATAACCTTGTGAAGGCCGATTTTTGAAAAAGGATTTCTTGTTTTATTTATTTAACAACAAAGCGAAAAAATTATGCATTTTCGAAAATTCAGGTCTCCTATTTTGTTCAAACTGTTTGTAATTGCTCAAAAATGTTTCAAATCAGTGCAAATTGTTTCTAGGAATGCTCACTTATATTGATGAGCAAATATAGCACAAGAGATATTTAATTCTATAACATTTTATTTGCAATATTTGTAAAAATAATACTTAATGACGACTTATTACAAACCAACTATTTTTTTCAAAACATTAATATTAAATTTGGTAGAAATTGTTGATGTAAGTTGTTGGCTTCAGAGTCAGGTGAATTGAAAAGAATTAAGTTTTTTCAAATTTAATAAACAAATTAATTTGTGGCTGTTATTGAATAGATAGGCTTTCGTTTTTCTTGGACTGGACTAACAATTACTTTTCAATAACAATTTTTGACATTATTTTTCAATTAAGATCGATCAGAATTATATTTTATCATGAATAATTTCATGCAAAATGGGCATGAAAAAGATTTAGAATTAAAATACAGACTTCCAAACTACCTTACTTTTCGGCTCATTAGAGACAAAAATAACCAAATGAAAATAGAGGAGAAAAGGAGAAAAAGTCAACCAAAACCAACCTCTCACTTTTTCCTTTATCTGTCGTTTTTATACTACCAGGGTTTATTTTCCGGTGAAAGTGATTAATTGTTTAAAGAAATTTAATGAACAAATTCACAATTCAGCCATTTTTTAAGATTTCCAAGCCCCGGGCAGAAACCCTTACAGTTTCAGTCTGGAATCCGTCTGCCGTACTTTTTTCTGAGGAGAGAAAGTGAAGGGAAATTATGGGAGGGGAAGTAGGGGGAATGAGAGTAATGAAAGGAGGGGAAGTAGAGGAAATGGGGGAAGGAAAGTAGGTGGATTAAGGGAAGTTAGGGGAGGGAAGTATTGGAAGAGATGGGAAGTGATGAGAGAAGAAGTAGGGGAAATGAGGGGGAGTATGTGAAGTAGGGAGAGAGAGAGGGGAAAGTAGTGGATAGTGAAGGGATAAGAGGGGAGCGGTAGTAGGGTAAGTAAGGGGAAATGAGGGGAGGGAAATAAGGCTAAGTGAGGATAAATGAGGGAAGGGAAGGTATGTGAAGTAGGGGAATTGAGGGAAGGGAAAGTAGGGGAAACGAGGATGAGTAGGGGAGTGGAAGTGAGGGTTGTGGAAGGGAAGGCTTAGGTGGGGAAGTGAGGGAAGTGGGGGAGGGAAAGTATGGAAGGGGAAGGTTTGAACCACTTAATTAACGTCTTAATAGGATACGAAACCCTTTTTTGTAGGTACACGGTGCCTACATTGACTAATTTTTTAAGATAGACTTTGTTTTTTTCAGCTATATTAATACCAGTATCTCCACAATGATGTCCTACGTGGATGATTTACCAGCAGGTAAACATTTTTCGGTCTAAATTTTCGAAAAAATTGATCAATCTAAAATCTCTTTGTGTGAAAGTGTCTAGATTGGGTAGGAAAGTTCGCTTGGATAAGCAGAACAGCATTCAGGAGGGTCTGATTAGTTTCTTGGCTAATATCTATCGGATATCTCTGTACTACTTGCAGGTTAACGGGGTCAGCGTTCGCGTCGATAATTAATAATGAGATTAATTGCACGATAGGAAGTTATGAGGAAGGGAGGTTACAGCCTCCTGCAAAGACCTCTGCCTGTTTTCGCTTTTCCTCGTTCTCTCTCCTTCAGAGAGAAACATACGGGAATCATAGAATATTTTTTTTATCGTCAAGAGATTCTTTTTATCTTCAGCTCTCCAGCCATATTAACAATAAAGGAAAATTGCATATGAAATTTTATAGGGTCATTGCAACATTTATAAAAAATATCATCCCTGTTTCTTGAGTTATCTTTATGGCAACCGCAGTCAGTGATAAATCCGTCTGTGCATTTAAGTATACCAAATAACAGGTAATATTACAGTAATATGACAACGAAATTGCGATTTTGATAAAGATCTTTTCTTGGTCGGTAATTTTGCATCTGTTTACTGAAGACTCGTCCTTTCTTCCATCGTTTACTATCCATGAACTATGAGCCAGTCTCCATCCATCTGCGACTGGATGCGAGAACAGGCGAGGCACGATATCAATGGATCTGCCTTTATGCATGTGTGAGAGTACACAAACGTCCACTCTAGGCACTATACAGCCTATATATTATGTAAGTTAAGTACGCTTCTTGATAGGGAACGAAAGAGAATTTGTGACCTGCCCGGAAAGACTACGGGCATACAATAAGCAAGCGTATAACTTTAGATACAAAGTTGTAAATGATTTGCAGCTACTAAAATCAATGAAACGTGCCGATTATTTTACATTAGCCAGAAACCGCTTAGAGGCCGTACATAATTCACGTAAAGTCTTTTTCTCTTTTGAACCATGTAACGCCCTTTGTGAGAGTCAGTAAGTCCCCCCCCCCCCTAATAATTTCCATATTTCGGGGTTTTTGGGATTATCAAACGGCAGAGTGCGCAGAGGTAGACCGCCAAAAGAATGGTTAGAATCTGTGAATGAGACACTAATCCGAAGAGACATAAGAAGCCATAGAAACACGAGAGCTTGCATAAAAAAATGCATGGACGTGAAGGAAGCTAGAGTAGTATGCCAGGACAGAAAAGTGTGGCGACAAATAATTTGTAAACAGAGGGACAATAGAGTGAATGCCGCCTGAAACAAAGAGCTTGGATACTAAATGGGCCCAAGTGGGGAACCACACATAACAATTTTGTGAGGCTCTTCACCTTTGGTGATCGCTAGAGAGATTGATCAGCAACATGGATTGGAGCAGTGTTGCGGAATGAACGTGTCATTTGAATAAATAACACGAGAATTCCAGATCAATCTAAAATATCTATACCTAACACATATATACCCATCTACCTTATCTATATACCCACCATACACACTACTATTTTCCAACCGAGCAAGTCACACCTACCCCGAAAGGGAAATGGTTTAATGGTATAATAATAATAATAATAATAATAATAAAAACAGTGAAGAATGAGTTTAAACTATTTGGCAGTAGTACTGATATAATTTAAAGTATAGCTTAGGCTTAGATATTTAAAGCGAATGAAAATTTTTCTACAAATTCAAATAAGATTTCAGATTCGCTTGGAACACAGGCATGGCTTTCGCTTACACTGGATTTTCAATCAAGAAATTTTGGAAATTTTATGTACATATTATTGTATATGTATTACCGGAAATTTTGAAAATTTGTAAATTGTAATTTTATAAAAAGCTCTTTAAAAAATACTCATAAATAAATTTAACAACATTTTACCATGAAATATAATATTGATACACTACCTAAATTTTTAGGACAGAATAGGATACAGATGGCAGCAAAGTTCGGAAAGGATTGAAAAAGATTGAACAGATTAAAAAAAAAAGATTGTAGAACTTTGATTTGTAAATCTTTAAAATTAAAGAGTTTTCAATTTTGACGATTTGGCTGCAAATTTTGGTATTTATTTTATTGAAAATTCATCTTTATCGGCATAGAAAATCAATTTTTTTTGTTAAAAGTGCAACTATTTAATTGAAAATCAATCTGTTTTAGTTGAGCATTCAAAATTTTTAAAATTTAATTTTAAAATTAAAATCTTTTTTGGTACTTTCTTCAAAATTCATTTATTTTTTTCGATCTCTTTGGTTGAAAATTCAACTACTTTGTTCAAAATTAATTTTTATAACTGAGAATTTGAAGTGTTTAGTTGAAAATTCAACTGTTTGGTTGAAAGTTAACCATTTGGTAAACAATTAAACTATTAGTAAAAATGCAACAGCTTTCTGGAAATTTCGTTTTTTTAAATTCCAAATGCGTGTTTTTGATTCAAATTTTATTATTAAATTGAAAATTTGGTTGAAAATTGATCTCCTTTAGTTTAGAAATTCAACTATTTGGTAGAAAATTAATTAAATTTGTTGACAATTCAACTATTTGGTTAAGAAGAGGCCATTTTTAAGCCCAAAAAAAGAAGTTTTCAAATGGCAGTTCAATTTTTTACCCGAAAATTTAAATTTTTGATAAAAAATTCATTTCTTCCGATGAGGACGAATTTTCAACAAAACAGTTCAATTTTTGAACAAAAAGATCACTTTGAGAAAACTTTGAAAACTTAACAGATTAGGCGCCGTCTATAAACTCTTTTCCCCCCTTTTTAAAAAGAATTCATATTTTTCCCCTGTTTTCAAGAAACTTCTTCTTTTTATAGTTTTTTTTTTGTTTAAATTTGAATAGAATTCGATAAGAAAATCATACCATTCTTAGTGAAAAAAAAAAATTTTTTGTTGTTGTTGAAAATCCTACTATTATCATTCAGAGTCGGAATTCCTTCGTTTGGTTGAAAATTCTGCTATTTGGTTAAGAATTTTATTATTTTGTTGAAAGTGCAACTATTTTGTTAAAAAGCCATTTTTTCAGTGAAAAATTCAACTACTTAGTTGAAAGTTGAACTATTTTGTTCAAAATTTAATTTTGTTGGTTGAAGATTCATGTCTTTGGTTAAAAATTTAACTATGTTGTTGGAAACTCGTCTTATTCGTTGAATTCAACTAATTCATAACTTTTTGTTTTTAATTAGTTTTTTTCTCCCAATTTAACTGTCTCATTTTATGGTGGAAAATTTATCCTTTTCGTTGAAAATTCAACTATTTGGTTGAAATTTCACGTATTTAATTGAATCTTTGTCTGTTAAAAAGGCAGCTTTTTGGTAAAAAAACTCAACTATTTTAGTAAGAGTTTAACTATATTGTCGAAAATTCGATTGTTTTTTCAAAGTGATCTTTTTGGTCGGAAATTTAACTGTTTTCTTGAAAATTGTCCGCATCAGAAAAAATTAATTTTTTATCAAAAATTAAAATTTCCGGGTAAAAAATTTAACTGCCTTCTAAAAACTCCTTTTTTTGGGCCTAAAAATGACACTCTTTTTACCCAAATAGTTGAATTTTCAACAAATTTAATTAATTTTCTATCAAATAGTTGAACTTCTAAATTAAAGGAGATCAATTTTCAACCAAATCTTCAATTTAAAAATAAAATTTGAATCGAAAATATGAATTTTGAATTCAAAAAACGAATTTTCCAGAAACCTGTTGCATTTTTACTAATAGTTTCATTATCTACCAAATTGTTAATTTTCAACCAAACATTTGAATTTGCAACTAAATAGTTCAAATTTTCAGTTAAAAAATTAATTTTCAACAAAGTAGTTGAATTTTCAACCAAAGAGATAACTTTTCAAATAAAATTATTAATCTTCAACAAAAAGAAATGAATTTTGGAGAAAGTACCAAAAAAGATTTTAATTTGAAATCAGAAACAGTTCAATTTAAACAAAAAATACGTACCAATTTTCAATACACTAATTGAATCCTCAACTAAAACAGATTGATTTTCAATCAAATAGTTGCACTTTCAACCAAAAAATTGATTTTCTATGCCGAAAAAGATGAATTTTCAATAAAATAAATACCAACATTTGCAACCATATTGTCAAAATTAGAAATACTTCAATTTTAAAGACTTACAATTTAAAATTCTACAATTTTGAAGTTTTACAATTAAAAAATCTTTAATTTTACAGAAGTAAATGAATGAAAATTCTTAAATTTTGATGATTTTGAAGATCAAATATCTAGTTTTCATTACTAAATCTTCCAAATTGAAGAAATTTCGAATCTGAATCTTAAAAATAACAGACTTTTTAATTATAATATTTAAAACATGCATGATTTTTGATTGTAAATTGTCAACATTGAAAACTCTTTAATTTTAAAGATTTACAAATCAAAGTTCTACAATCTTTTTTTTTTAATCTGTTCAATCGTTTTCAATTCTTTCCGAACTTTGCCGCAATCTGTATCCTATTCTGTCCTAAAAATTTAGATAGAGTATCAATAATTTTATATTTCATGGTAAAATGTTGTTAAATTTATTTATGAGTATTTTTTAACGAGCTATTTATAAAATTACCATTTACAAAATTTCCGGTAATACATATACAATAATATGTATATAAAATTTCCAAAAATTTTATTTGCTTAAAATATAAATACGAGACTCTTTAGAAGCAGTCTAATATAAATAGGTTTTTAAACGAGAAATTTTAATTTATTCATGTTTAAAGAGTGAAGAACCGTTTATTTGAAGTAATGATATTCACGATTAGTGACTAAAAATATTTTTTGGATTGAAACTAAAGCATTTTTGCGTATAAAGTAAAATTTATATGAAACAATAGATTTGATTTCTTTCAAATTTGTCTCCACTTTTGGCAAAAATGATGAGAAGGACTTTCTTAAAAAAGTTCAAGTTTGGCATTGTCAAGGAAATTTATTTTTCACAAAATTCCTATAAAAAGGCTCTTTTAACTTTAAAGAAAATTAATATATTAAAAATAATCAAAACTTAGGAACAGAATCTAGAATATAGGATTTTTTTTTCATAAATATTGACTTATTAATATCCAAAGTAGATTGAAAAGTGATTCTCAAATCACCTGAGAATAGCACGAGAATAGAATTGAATTAATAAACACAAATCATTATTTATTGACCCCCTTTTTTAAAACTGTCTTCAAATTTCCAAATTGTTTGCTATAAAATTGGAATTTTTATTATTTGTATATTTTCAATTTCTATTTATATGAATATTTTTTCTAAATTCTAAGATCTGGAAAATTGATTAAATGCGAGATAATGTAACAATAAAATTTTTTCTTTCACAAGATATATTGGAAATATTTTATCCTATCAGAAATCTTTCTAATCGAGTTTTCACCGCGTGGAAGCCAGTGAGCTTAAAATAGCGATAATCGACCGTTTCTGAGTGGCAGTCAATTTCCTTAAAAATAACTGTTTAAGTTAGGTTGCTCTAAAAACAACCGCAGCTGAAGGCGGATCGACTTGTGAGGGTTGTTTAACCTCATTTAAGAAAATCTCATTGTTCAAATATTTTTCAAGAGTTAAAAGAGCGATAAGCTCATCACATTTTTCAGCTCTCCAGTTACCATTATAATCACTTGTAAATACCTAAAAATTACGAAAATTTTACTCTCTAAATCTAAATTAGTAAAAATTCAATTTATTAAATCAGTACTCAGGATTTCAACTGATACATGAGATATTTTCTATTTTCATTGATTGAAATAGTAAAATACATTGTATCATTCCCACTTAAACTCAAATAACAGTGTTTAAATTTCAAAATAATGATTGTAATCACCACATGATATAAAACATTAAAAACAATAATATTTTTATAACTATTACTAAAATTGACAAAAAATTGAGAAAAACCTTAATTATTTCTAGACTGATTGAATTTTCAAAAAAAAAAAAATAATAATAATAATAATTTTCAATCAAATAGTTGAATTTTTTATCAAATTGTTGATTTTTCAAGCCAAAGACATGAACTTTCGAAGAAAAATGTAGATATTGGATATTTCAAACAAACAAGACTTTAATTTAAAATCAAAATAGTTGAATCCACAACCAAAACAGATTAACTTTCAACTAAACAGTCGCATTTTTGACCAAAAAAGATGAAATTTCTACTAACAAAACAATCGTTTCAACAACAGAAGAATTAAAATTCATTATTAAATGTCTGCAGTTTAATACATGATTAAAATTATCCACGAATAACTGAGTAACACACTGAAATTTACGGATTAGTTTAATCAAAATGATTGATTTAATTTGAGGGTATTGGGTATATGATTTAAAATGACGGATTTAATTAGTGAAAGTTCCTGATTACGTCATTTAAAATTACTCATTTAATCAATGAAACTTGGTGTTTAGATCATTCAAAATTACTGTTTCGGTTTTGGCAGAAAAAAATCTTTATGGTTCAAAAAATTATGTTTTTGGTTAAATACAACTGTTTTTTCTTCAAAATAAAAATATTCTTTGGCTGAAATATCAACTATTAAATTTTCTGTCGGGAATTCATCTTTTTGAAGGAAAATTCAACTAACTGGTTGAATATTGAACTACTTTCTTAAAAATTCATTTTTTCAGTTAAAGATTCATCATTTTAGTTGAAAAATCATCTCTACGGTGAAAAATTAGTTTTTTAAACGTATTTTGTCAAAAATTCGTCTTCATTGTTAGAAAATAAATCTCTTGGTTGAAAATTCATCTTTTTGGTTAAATTTAACTGTTTTTTATTTAAAACTAAAATCTTTTTTAGTTGAAATGTCAACTGTTTTTTAATTCATATTTTTGGTTGAAGATTCATCTTTTTGGTTTAAAATTTAACTATTTTGTTGAAAATTTGTTTTGATAGTTGAAAAATGATCTATTCCATTTTTGTTTGAAAATTAATATTTTTATTTGCAAATTCAACTGTTGGAGATTCGTTAGTTTAGTTGAAAATTCATCTCTACGGTTGAAAATTGAACTATTTTGTTTAAAATTCGTTTTTTTGTTGATGATAATTTTGGCCATTGAAAATTTATCTATTCCATTTTTGGTTGAAAATTCATTTTTTTTTTAAATTCGCCTCTTCTTTGTAAAAAAATAATCTTCTTGAAGAAAAGTTTTTTCTTTTGTGTGGTTCAAATATCTTGTATTTTGTTGAAAATTCATCTTTTTTTTAGAAAATCAATCTTTTTGTTTGAGGAATAAGTTTTTTGTTGATAATTGAACTACGTGGTTCAAAGTGGAATTATATTGGTAAAAATTCATTTTTTTTTTGTTGAAAATTAATCTTTTTTGGGTAATAATTTAGCGACTTGGCTGAAAGTGGAACCACTTTCTTAACCATTTTTTTTTTAGGTTGAAGATTCATCAGTTTAGTTGAAAATTCATCTCGTTCCTTGAAAATTTAACTATTTCGTTTGAAATTCGTATTTCTTGTTGATGAGAAATAATGTTGGTAATTGAATCTATCCTATTTTTGGTTAAAAGTTCATTTTGTTTGTTTGTTGAAAATTCGCCTTTTTTGGTAGAAAAATAATCATTTTGGTGGAATGTTCTTTTTTTTTATTTGGTTTAAATTGAACTATATTTATGTGAGAAGTTGTAGGCTCCGGAAGCTACGATCATGGTTCTTTAAAAGCAACCAATCCCGACGCAACT
>CAKNYM010052355.1:95067-155508 GCA_932195095.1 Andricus curvator
CCCAGTTGTTGAAAATTCATTTTTTTTGTAGAAAATTGAATTTTGTTGTTGAGAATTCATGGTTTTGGTTAAAAATTCAACTGCGTGGTTGAAAGTGGAATTACATTGTTAAAAATTCATTTTTTGGTTGAAGATTCATCATTTCAGTTGAAAATTCTTCTCTCTGGTTGAAAATTTAACTGTTTTATTTAAACTTCCTTTCTTTTCAGTTTGAAATTAATTTTGTTTTTTGAAAATTCAACATTTTCATTTTTGGCTGAAAATTTGACATTTTTGATCGATTTACTGATTTGAAAAGTCACTTTTGACTCATTAAAAGTTAGAATGTACATATTTCTAAATTCATGTTTAACAAAGCCTCATATTTGGAACATAATATATGACTTCCGTTAACACGTCTGCACAAGATGAACAATAAGATAACGTCGGATATTTCTTGACATAAATTTATGCGCGTGTACGAACAATTAATTTTTTTCAAAGGTGGATTAGTTACGCCTCAGAGAACCGAATTCCGGTGCGACTATTCTTCCCCTGTTGTAGAAAAGAAGAGTGCATAGGCCTGTGTGAATGGGCTCGATGACACATGATGTCAGATAACTAAGAGCCGTTTTATTGTTTTCTCGAGTCGTCGTCGGCGTGACATCATTCTCACTTGTGCCCATCGTCGTCGTTACATTATTCACATACAGTATTCACACAGGACTATCTTTGCGTTTATGAGCGCTAAACTCGACGCGCGCACAATGAGACGCGGCGGCTTTGATCACTTCAGATATACAGGAAATTTTCATAATTTATTCTCAGCTTTGAGCAGAAGACAGGCAGAAACGCCTGCCCCGGTGATTACTTCTTCGATGGATCCGTTTCTCGAGAAACATTATTGCCCCTTGTCTTTTAGTCACACCAAATTTATCTCAAGCATTTTACTTTTGAAATGCAGATCTTTACATTTTTCTAAAAAAAGAATTGTTTAGACAGAAAAATGTTTGGAATATAGATCACAGAAAAAACTGGGGGTTCACTAAAGTTGCGGCCTAAATAAAAGTTGGTATTTTTTAGAACTTGAATTTCAATGGAAACTTGTGGAGATCTAAAAGGGTTCCTTTGGAAACACTTAAATAGAAAAACATGAAGGCGCATTCACAAACCAACCGCTTGCAACGCGGAGTTGGTAAGTTAGGGATTTACGAAATTTGCAGACCGATGACTTAAAACAAACAAAATCTTGCATATTAATATGCCTTTATGTTTACAAGTTCTCTTCATTAAATTATGTCAGCCAGATTTGAATTACATATGTGCTTTAACGTGAAAATCTTGTTATTAACTAGATAACATTTTGAAGTGGGCAAAGCGAAAAATATAGGTTCTGTTTAAAAAGTCTCTATTAAAATTGGGTTCCTTTGGAGATCCAACTGAAGTCTCCTTTGGAACAAATTCATCCTTTTGGGTTCCATCTCAGCAAGGGGGGTTCATGTTTCTTGCAGCTCTTCAGGAATCAAAAATTGGTTCGAATTAATTAGAACAAGTTTTTTTCCGTGATAGGGCTGTTCAAAAATTTTTCACGCTATTTTAAACACTTTTCCACTACTCGCCTTCTTTGTCACAGATCACAAATACGTGCATCCCCCTTTCCCTGCTTTTTCATACAATTTTTTTTTGTGATTTCATTTACTGAACGCCTAAAATAAAAAAAACATACTAAAAATCTACTTTTTTCAACAATTGAATTTAAACCAAAAAATGTGAATTTTCAACCCACATGATTTTTTAACAAAATATTTGAATTTTCAAAGAACAAAAATTAAATTAATTTCATACAAAAAATTTGCATTCACAACAAAATAGTTGAACTTTCAAAGAAAAGAGAAGAATTTTAATAAAGAACTTTTCTACCAAAAAAGATGAATTTTCAATCCGAAAGGACGAATTTTCAACCCAAAAAGACGAATTTCATATCTTAAAAGAAAAATGTTCAACAAAGCAGTTGAATTTTCGACCAAGAAAAATGCCTTTTTAAGAAGATAGTTGAATTCTCAACAAATAAGTAAATTTTCACGAAAATAGTTTCATTTTTAATCCCATAGTTTCATTTTCAACATACAAAGATGAATTTTCAACGAAAAAAATTTCATTAATTATCAAGAAGTTGCATTTATAACCAAATAGTTGAATTTTCAAGCAAAAAGGATGAATTTTCAACAGAATAGTTGAATTTTGAACTGAATAATTGAAACAACCTATCATATGTAGTTGCATTTTCAACGAAATAGTTGCATTTTGAAGCCAAGAAAAGACTTTTTTAGTTCAGAGATGAATTTTCAATCCAAAACATATTTGAATTTTTAATTAAAAACAGTTGAATTCAACCAAAGAAGAGGAATTCTCAACAAAAAATGTAATAGTTGATATTTCAACCGAAAGATATTTTTATTTTAGATAAAGAACAGTTGAAGTCAACCAAAAAGTATTTTTAGTTTAGATAAAAAACAGTTGAAGTCAACCAAAAAATAAGAATTTTCAACAAAATAGTGGATACCTCAACCAAGAAGATGATTTGTTAACCAGATAGTTGCATTTTTAATAAAAAAAAATCTACCAAAAGAAGAGAATTTTTTAAACAAAAAGACATTCTTTCAACAAAAGTTAAATTTTCCATCAATGAAGATTTTTCAGTCAATAGAGAAAAAAAATGTCAACAAAATTATTGAATATTGAAGCCAAAAATACCAATTCTTTACATAATCGTTGAATTTTCAAATAAATGAATTTTTACCCATATAGTTGAAATTTGCTCTGAAAACTGACAATTTTCAACTAAAAACAATTAATTTTCAACCAATGATGGAATAATTAAATTCTTGGTTGAAAAAATTAATTTTCTACTAAAAAATAAACAATTTTTAAATGAATAGTTAAATCTTCAACCAATTAAATGGATGCTTAACAAAGAAGTTTAACATTCAACAAAATAGTTACATCTTTAACCAACAAAATGAATATTCAACAATGTACTTGTAGTTTAACTTTCAACCATGTAGGTGGATTTTTAACAAAATACATGAATTTTCAACCAAATAGTTCAAGTTTAAGCTAAACACAGTCAATTCTCAACTAAAAACAATTAATTTTCAACCAATAATGGAATAGTTAAAGTTTCAGTAAAAAAATTAATTTTTGATAAAATATTTCAATCTTCCACCAATAAAATGAATGTTTAACAAAGAAGTTCAACTCTCAACCAAGTACTTGAATTTTCAACCAGAAAAGATGAATTCTCAATGAGAAATTTAATAATTTTTTTTTCATTCAGAAACGATCAATTTTCAATGAAAAATGGAATAGTCATAGTTTCAGTAAAAAAGATTCATTTTCAATCAAGGGAAAAATGAATTTTGAATAAAACAGTTCAACCTTCAACCAACAAAATTAATTTTTAACAAAGTTGTTCAACTTTCAATCAAGTAGTTGAATTTTCAACAATAAAATATGAATTCTCAATAAAAATTTTTTAACTAAATTTAGTTAAATAAAGATAAGTTACATTTTTAAGTGAAAACAATAATTTGGAATTTAAAAAAAGGAGTTTTTAACCAAATAGTTTAATCTTAAAAAAAAGTAGAATTTTTAATCAAAATAAATGAATTCTCAACCAAAAATATAATAGACTTTTTAATTAAAGAAAAATCTTTATCAAAAATTGTTGGATTTTCTTATCGAATTCTATCAATCTAGTTCGCATTCAAGAAAAACAACGAGGAAAAGGGGAAGTTTTTTGAAAAAACAGAAAAAGAGTAATTCTTTGAAAAAAGGGAACAAAACCTATTAGCCCCCCCTTCCGTCGGTAGTGTGACATAGTTTTTGAACGAAGACTTTTTTTGGTATTTTGAATATTGTTAAAAAAATGAATCAAGTCTGATTTAAATGAAGAAAGGTAGTTTTTAATACGTAAGAATTTTTATTTAATTTTCATGGTTTACATAATCAGTAATAAATATGAAGAGACTCAAGGACTCAAAGCACCCGGAAATAGTTGTAATTGCCGGCAGGATCAAGATTTATCGATTCTCTATAATCGAATTTCAGCTTGACTAATGACTCCAACAAAAAAATCATCGTGGGGTCTATTATCGCTTCTGAGACGAAATGATTTGCCTATCTAAAAACTACAAATTGCTACCCGCCCCCTTGATGTATGGACCCAGATGTACGATTTTAGATAATGTCAATCTACCCCAAAGTTATGAGGTCGTTAGACAGAAAAGTCATTTTAAAACGCGTGCCTGTGGAAATTGGGAAATTCTTTGGTCCACGTGCACTTTCCGGAAGTCGTAAAGCAAACATCGTTCGCAATGTCATATGAGAGGAAAAATGGGTTTTCCCCCTGAAAGAGGTTTTTGGGATTTACGATCGATTTAATGCCAAAGTTTTTTTATTAATTCATAACTTGTACCTACAATTATAAAATTAGTGTTCTGTGAACTTTCTCGGAGCCAATATTTGGGAAGTAGATTAATACAGTCAGAAAAATATTTATATTGAATTAAAGAAACCGTTTCTTTAAAATAATTTTTTTTTGTGTAACCAAAAATAACTTCAAAATGATGAAAATCGTTTTAAATTAAAGAAAACCTTTCATTGGAATCCATCATTTTTTCCTTGAACGAAATAAACTTTTCTTTGAATGAGAGACAATGATTTTTCTTTGAATCAGAGAAAATTTGAATAAAAAAATCTTTGTTCTGAGTGCGCTAGGTTGATGGTATTATTTTTATTCCAGCGGAAAATAAACTTTAGGAGAGATGTAGGAAAAAAGTTTTATTTTCGAACTTGTTTATCACTATGGAATAAACTGTGGGTTAATTAATTGGGTGACACATTGAATGTTCGTATGACTCTAATGGCCGTTATATTCCAGGCTATACTATAAATAACGAGCGCTTCCACGTATTTGCATATTAACTTCATTTAATGAATGCGATTAGGCTAATGAGCGTCGAATGTGGTTTCTTCGCTTTTTGTAATTTTACACTTATTTTGTACTCTTATGAGCATTGTACTGGAATTCGATTAGGCGCCACGCGTTTCCAATAGAACAGATTTATTTTTTCTTTAGATTTTTTCAAAAAAGAGATTCTCTCTCTCTCTTTGGGAGGGGCATCTATAAATTACGGGACACTTTCTTTTACGACTTTTTACCCCTTCCCTCCGCCACAACACCTATGTTACAAAATTTTTCCAAATATTATGAGCCATGTCTTATTAAATATGAAATTTGATTAGTAACTACCCAAAATACAAAAATTAGGAATTAACTAGAAGCTATTAGAATGAAAGGAAAGAAAATCAAAACAATATGGAAAATGCAACAAAGGAACTATACTATACTATATTTTTTTTACAATTTTTCTAAATTACCACAACATATAACCGACTATTAAATAATAGCTATACATTTTTCTAGATTTTTGGACAAACTAAGTGTGACCTAAAATAAACTAAACATTTTAAAGAACGATTTCGAATATAATAAACGCTCATAAAATGTAGTATAAAAGGTGATTATACAATTGTGTTAAATTTGTTATCAAATCACTTTAGTTTATATTTTTGGCAACAATTTAGAAGATCAAAGCCCTTTACTAAAGGTTTTAAATATTTTTGCTTCCTGTTTAATATTTCGTAAAATCTTGAAAAGTCAAATTTAAGGATGTTAGTTAATAGTGCAAAGACCTATAATCTTAAAAAGTGTTAAATTATTTTGGAAGCAATAGCAATTTCAAAAATTGTGCACTTTTTAATGAATATTTTTTTTAATAACCTAAAATATTTTAAATTCATTCAAATCTTTGGAAATACCTTAAATCATTTCAAAATATCTTCAAATCTTTGAAATCCTTAAAAATACTTTGAAATACCTTCATTCTTGTAAATAATTTCTTTGACATTTAATTAAAATATTATAAAATTGTCATCATTGGTTAAAGTTTTTGAAAATTATTTGGAATCTTTTAAATAATCACTGGGGGATTGTATTGACCCTCAAAAATTAAATTTTGTAGAAATTGTTGATGTAAGTTGTTGGCTTTAGGTTCAGGTGAATTGAAACGAATTAAGTTGTTTCAAACGTTTCGGCACACAATGGTGGCCCTCATCAGTGAGTTTTATTAAATCTGTGAAAAGTACATAATATCTTGCAGGTACGCAGTTTCAAAATTAGAAGTGTTATTCATTGGTTATTATCTCATTTGCGAAATTATAAAAATTATTTAATTAAAAAAATTTTGATTTTATTTAATTATATTAATAACTATTGGTAAATATTGCAGTATTATTAAAACATGGGTTTATTTTAACGAAGTACAATTGATGGATAAACAATGACAATGCAGTAGAAACATTTTTTTTTTTCAATCGAAAAATACTTTTGAAAATTTTTTTTCCAGTGGCGTACATTTAATCTAAAAAAAATTTTAATTCGGTTGTATTTCTATTTTTTTGTATGAAAAATAGCCTTCAACACAATTTTTTGTGTAAGAGAGAAATAATGTTAAGTGAATAGTTCATATCTTATCATGAGGAATTATGTCTGAGAGAGTAAAATTTTGTTCCCTTGTAAATGTCACATTAGTATGAATATGAAATTGTAAAAAACTTTGTAGTTGAATAATTATTCAAATATTCTTTAAACAAATTTTCATTTTCTTAACGACAAAAAATTAATGCAAAATTTTTTAAACACAGTAGAAAGAATAACAATTTTCAAGCAACATTGCATTTTAACAATGATTCATTTAAACATTTTTTGCCCCTTAATTTCTTGCATACAAATTTTCATTTGAAACATTTTTTATGTTTCTGGAAATTTTTCAATTTTAATTTTGAAAAAATTTTCATTTTTTTAATTTGAAATGTACTTTGTTTTATGTTACCATTGAAAATTATTTCTGTAACAGTAGAATCATTTCAACAATCACAATGTAGTTGTTGATAAATCTTATAGTATTATTAAAAAATGATTTTATTTTAACGAAGTACAATTGATGAAAAAACAATGACAATGTGGTAGAAAAATATTTTTCCCAAATCTTTAAAACAAATTTTTCAAAAGTTGTCAGAAGCCATTGCAATCGAAAAAATACTTTTTTTTAAAACATTTTTTCCCGTGATGTATAGTGAATAAATTTTTTTTTTCAATTTTATATCTATTTTTTGTTATTTTTCAAACAATGTGTTTGTATGAAAAATAACCTTACACACCATTTTTTGTGTACGAGAGAAATAATGTTAAGTAATTAAATTTTCCTTTGAAAAATGTTGGTATATTTCTGTACATTTTTCAATTTTAATTTTTTTAAAAATTATTTTTTTTTTCAAATTTTTCAAATTTGAAAGTGTACTGAGTTTTCTGTTGCCATTGAAAATTATTTCTGTAACAGAATCATTTCAACAATCACAATGTAGTGAAAAATAAATTTTCCAAAGAAACATTGTAGTTGAATAATTATTTGATTGTGCTTTCAAATTTAAGCATTGCATCTAAAGCATTCGTGAAATTAAGTAAGAAACTGAGAGTATCAAGCACAGTGCCAAAACGTTTAAAACAACTTAATTCGTTTCAATTCACCTGACCCTAAAGCCAACAACTTACATCAATAATTTCTACACAATTTTTTAAATACCCTAAAATCTTTAAAATACTTAAAAATTTTCCGAACTCTATTTAAATCCTTGGAGTGTTTTTGAATATCCTAAGATTTTAAGAATTGTTTAAAAATTTTGAAAATCTTTGGAAATACCTTAAAATATTGAAAATCTCTTCAAATCTTTGAAATGCTTTGAAATTCTTCAATTCTTCTGCATGAATTCTTTGAAATTTCATTAAAATATTATAAAATGCCTGGAAATCCCGTGAAGTTGCATGAAATCTGATAATATTCCTTGAAATTCTTTGAAATCCATTGAAATATCTGAAGTCCTATGAAATCCTTTAAGATCCTCGGAAATGTGATAACGTCCGTTAAAATCCCTTAAAAATACATTGGAATCTTTTAAAATATCTTAAAACATTAAAGGTCCTATCAAATCCGTCCAAATCTTCTGAAATTCTAGGAAATGTTTTTAAATAACATAAAATTTGTTTAAATCCCTTAAAATCATCAAAATCCTTAGAAGTTCCTCTCAATTTTTCAAAATTTTTGAAACCTCATCGGAATTCTCTAAAGTAACATGAATTATTTCAAATGTTTTGAAATCCCTTGCAATTTTTTAATGCTCTTGAAAATTCCATGGAATCATTCAAATGTGACATTATTCCTTGAAATTTCTCAAAATACCTTGAAATATTTGAAGTCCTATGAAATCCTTTGAGATTCTGGAAAATCCATTGCCACACCTTCTTGAGAGCGTTCAAAATCCCTTAAAATTACTGAAATCCTTGGAAATCTTCTAAAATCCTTTAGAAACATGTTGGAATCTTTTTAAACATTCTAAATCCTTATGAATCTTATAAAACACCTCTAAATCCTTCGGAAGTTTAGGACATCTTTCAAAACTGCATGTATTTTTTTAAATCCCTTAAAATCATAAAAATTCTCGAAAATTCCTTTAAATTTTTTAAAATGCCTTAATTATTTCAAATGTTCCGAAATCAGTTGAACTTTTTTAAAGCTCTTAAAAATTCCTTGGAACACCTTATTGATCCGAAATCCTCGGAAATCTGATAAAATCTCCTCAAAATCCGTTGAAATTCCTTAGAATAAATTTAAATTTTCAACAAAAATGTTTATTTTCAACCAAGAAAGATTAATTTTTAACCGAAAAAGATGACTTTTCTAACTTTTTAGCAGAATAGTTGAATTTTCAACAAAATGATTAAATTTTGAACAAAATAGCTGCAACTGTTGAAAATAGAAGAAAATTGAAAATTTAACTATTTTGAATTTTAAAACCATAGGACGAATTTTCAACCATGAAGATTAATTTTCCAAAAAAAAGAGGAAGTTTTAACAAACAAGCCAAATTTTTAATCAAAGAGACGACTTTTCAACAAAATAGTTGAATCCTCAATCAAAGATGAATAATTTTCAACCAAGCAGTTGTATTTAAATTTTAAAAAAGGATGGAATTTCTACTAATACAGATGAATTTTTTAACCAAAAAAATCTATTTTCACAAAAAAGTAGAATTTTGAACACCTTAGGAAGGAATACATATACAAGGCAAATAAATTACTGACAAGAATATTATATCAGGGTGGCCGCAAAACTTCATTTTCAAAATTCCCTAATTTTTCCCTGATCAATTTTTTATTCACCCTGGCCATTAATATTCAAAGACTAGTATCTTAACATTCTAACATTTTTAGTATAGAATCTTTCATAAACTTGATTAAAAAATTTCAATTCAAAAATTAAAAATTATTATCCTTAACAGTTATTTAAAGTGCCTCTCAATTAATTTTTTTCAAAATCCCTTACTTTTCCCTGACTTTGTCTGACCAATAAAGTTCCCTGATTTTCCCCTGATTTTCAGGTTTTCCCTGACCTACGGCCATCCTGTGAGAACCGCATTTTATTTAGCGAAAGTTACGACAAAAATAAGTCATAAATTAAATCCAAATCGTAATTTATCTATTTAGTTATAGGTATAAATACCAAAAGTGCAAAGGTCATGGGGAAAATTCTTTTCTTGACTTTGAAGGGTTAAGCATAGGTTTCGGTTTTGTTACAGAAAAGGAAAGTTAAGTATTTTTCATTAGGTTTAAAGTGAATTTCAAAAGCAAGGATTTATGGTCACTGCTTCTTTGAAGAACTTTCCTCGCGTGTGTGCAGAAAATTATGTGATGTCGCGCGTTAATAACAGTTTTCATTAATCCGCGCACGAAGCGAAGGGACCCTACAGGGTCGCCGCGCTTCGCCGACTCCACCTTCGTCGCCGAATATTAAGAATGTTTAACAGCTTGTAACCAGTAAAGTCGACATATGGTAGTATTAGCTGTGTAAATCACCCAGCCAGCCCGCGGGCCTCGATCGGCTATTCGTAGGGAAATCAGACACGCGTCGGCTGCTTCTTCTTCACTAATTTATGTAATTATGCACTCCTACCGCCACCAGAATTTCCACCACACTTGCCATCTCAGAAAATCTGCTATTTATTAACATATTTTTTTTTATTTCATCTCCATTATTTATAATATAGCTCTTTCTCCTTTTCCTCTCTTTTCCACTTTTTTCGCTTTTTTTTCTCTTTTATTTCGCTTGGATGCGAACTGAATTGGTAGAACCCAATTAAAAAATATAACTATTTTTGGTCGAAAGTTTATTATTTTTGGTGAAAAACTGACTATTATAGTCCTTTGTTCAGAATTCATCTCTTTTGGCTAACTATTCCACTATTTCGTTCGAAGATTAATTATTTTGTTGAAACTGCAACTGCCTTTTTTATAGAAAATTTATCCTTTTAGATCGAAAATTTGGTAGAAAAGAGATCTTTCTTGGTAGACAAGTCATCTTTCTTGGTTCAAAATTAACTTTTTTGATGAAACTTCAACTTTTCTGGTTAAAAATTCAAGTATCTTCTAAAAAATTCATGTCTTGGCTTGAAAACTTAGGTACTTAGTTTTTATTTACGGTTTTATCAAACATTCGTCCTTTTGTATAGAAAATTCGTCTTTTAGGACAAAGAATGTAACTTTTTTAGGAGAAAAGTCATCTTTCTTGGTTAACCCTCAAACGGCACACTTCAACTAAGCATACGTAAACGGCACACTAGTGCGAATTGGGATTTTGTGATTTCAGCTGAATATTTTAAAATGAGAATTAAGTTCAAAATATAATTATAAATTTTGGGGTGAAATTTCTCGCCCAATCCATTGTGCCTGCTTAAATTTATGGAAAATTATATCAACTTATAACAAAATTGTTATTAAAAACAGGTGTTCTTGAAAAATAGACATTTTCAACAAAAAACATCATTTTTTCAAAATTAAAGGTATTGAAACGAAACTAACGCTATTCTTTATTCAAATAGATTTTCTTTCATAAAAAAATATGCCAATCCGATAAAATTATATTAAGTATTTTTCCCGATGTGTCAGATTTTTGGTATTTTCGTATGAAGTATATCACGAGTGCAGGACAGCACACATTGTTATTTTTGTAGTATACAAGCATATTATTGCAAGAAGAGTGTTTTTCATGTCAAAATTCGAAAATATTCATTTTATAATGACTTTGTGAAGCTCTCCATGTGGCTGATTGGTAAAAAGATTGATCAGTGACTGTGTCATGGCGGTGATGTGCGATGTGAGGTTGCGTTAGGAAAGAGTAAGAGTACATAGAATATTTAGAGAAAAGAACAAACTTTTTGTTACCTATGTTTTAGAAAAAATTAACATTATTTTATTGTGAAACTATTACTCTTATGACAAAGATCATTGAACATTATTCATTAAAACCAATGCAGTCAACGCAGACAGAAGCTCTGTGATCGACATCGTCTTCAGACACCTCTGCTCATGCCTGTAGAACAGTCCTAGAAGTTCGCAAATTGTAACAACGTCCTTACTCCGCCATTCTTAATATAAAAACAAGATTGTTGAAAAAATATTATCATATCAATTTAGAGTCTAACAATAGTAAGTAATTGTAAAATTTGTGCTTTTCATGCAATATTTTTTACTGGTATATGAAATGTTATTTATTATTGTTTATAATATATTTTTTTTATTTATAGATATAGTTATGAACAAATTAACTTACCTTTTTATGAAAGATCTTGTTTCAGGCACAGAAACAACGTTTTACAATTTTTCATAAAACACGACTTGGCACCTTCTAACGGCACACTAGTGCGAATTTGCACCACTTAAAACTTTTACAGTAACTTACTCGGCTGATCGAAGGCAGATGAATATTTGTTTACGTTTCGTGTATTTGTGGGTGTATGGGCATATTTAACGTAGAAAGAATATCAGCGCTTTGAAATTTTTCTGGTGCGAACTCGCACTAGTGTGCCGTTTCAGGGTTAAAAATATACTCGAAAATAAACTTTTTTGTTGAAAATTGAAATATGTTTTTGAAAATTCAACCATTTTGTTAAAAAGAGGTTTTTTGTGGTCGAAAATTTAAATGTTTTGTTGAACATTCATCTTTTTTGGTTATATAATTCGTTTTTCTTGGTTGAAAATAATTTTTTTTAATGAATATTCAACTTTGTTCTGATTTTTTTTTTTAAATTGAAAATTCTACTATATGATAAAAAATTCAACTATTCTATTCAAAATTAATGTATTTTGTTAAAAATTCGTCGTTTTGGTTGAAATATCTATTATATTTTTCGGTTGAGACTTCGTATTTTTCGGGTGAAAATTCAAGTGCTTCGTTAAAAAATTATTTTTTTCGTCAAAGATTCATCTGCTTGGTTTAAAATTCAATTATTTTCTTGAAAAAAAATTCATCTTCAGCTTGAAAGTTTAATCATTTTGTTAAAATTATTATTTTTTCGTTGAAGATTCATCTGCTTGATTGAAAATTTAACTACTTTGTTGAAAATTCAACAATTATATTTTTCGTACAGAATTCATCTTTTTTGTTAAAAGTTCTGTTTTTGTTGTTGAAGATACATCTCTTTGGCTTAAAATATAATTCTTTTGTTAAAAATTCATTTTTTTTTGTTAAAAATGTAACTGTGGGACTCAAAATTAATCTATTTGGTTGAGAATTGATTTGCTCGGTGTAAAGTTAAACTACTTTGTTAAAAATTCATTTTTCTGTTGAAGATTCATCTACTTGATTGCAAATTGAACTATTTTGTTGAAAATTCGTTTTTTTTTTATATTGAAAATTAATTTTTTTTTTAAGTGAAAATTTAACTACGCTATGAACTTTTCGTTTAAAATTTATCTTCACTCGATAAAAATTCAACTGTCTTTAAAAAAAATCATCTTTTTTCCTTGAAAATTCAAAAATTTTAGTTATTGGTTGAAGATGATTTGTTTTTGTTTGAAAATTCGTCCATTTGGCTGAAAATTCAACTGTTTAGTTAAAAGTTGAACTATTTTGTTAAAAAATTGTCTGTTTTGATTGAAATCTGAATTCTTTGGTTAAAAAATAATTTTTGATTGTAAATTCAACAATTTGGTTGAGGGTTTATTTTGCGTGGTTGAAAATAATCACATTTGTTGAAAATTAATATTTGTAGTTTGAGAATTTAACCACTTGGTTGAAACTTCCGTTATTTTGTGAAAAGTCTTCTTTTTTGGTTAACAATTAGAATATTTTGTTTAAAATTCAATATACTTTGACTTGAAATCTAGGGAATTTAAAGCGTTTCATACTGAATTTAATATGGTCCCTGCACTAATTTTATTCAAAAGAATTTATTCTCCCATTATTTCCCTATTTTCGTGCAAAATCACACGAGTTCCCCTGTTTTGAGATCATTTTTGTCTGTAAAGTCTTTAATTTTTTCATACTTTTTGCAAGAAGGGGAAGTGAGAGGAACTCCTAACTCACAACTTACAACTCACAAATCGCAACTCACAATTCACAACTCACAGCTCACAAATCACAGCTTGCAACTCACAAGAGCGGGGGAAATTCGGGAAGGGGTTGTAGGGTAAATTGAGGGAAGGAACGTAGGAGAAGTGAGGGTAAATGGAGGCAGGTGAGTAGGGAAAATGATTGGAGGGGAAGTAAGGGAAAATGAAGGAAGGAGTAGTGGGAACGTGAGAGGAAATGAGGGTGGAGGAAGTAGTAGTAGTGGTAGAGGGGAAATGGAGGGATGTGAGTAGGGAAAATTATTGGAGGGGAAGTAAGGGAAAATGAAGGAAGGAGTAGTGGGGACGCGAGAGGAAATGAGGGTAGAGGAAGTAGGAGTAGTGGTGAGAAATGATGGAAGGGTAAGTAGGAAAAGTGAGGTGAGCGTATTTAAAGGAAGTGAGGGGAAATTTGGAGAGAAGTGTAGAGAAGTGTAGAGAGGGGGAAGTATATGAGGAAGAAGTTTGGGAATGTAGGGAGGGGAAGTAGAGGAGTGTACGGGGAGTAGGGCAGGAAAAGTATGAGAGGGAGTGTTTTGAACGACATATTCAGGCTGAATAGGCTACGAAACCTTTTTTTGTAGTCGCAAGACTACTTTGACTAATTTTTATGCTGCAAATTTGTTTTCGAAAATTCTTATCCTTTTAGTAATTCTTCAGTTTTTAGTATGTATAATAAATGCTTTTCAAAGTACTTATTGCATAAAGGATTCTAAACTCTCTCAGTTGTGAGGAGTGTTAATAAACCGGTAGGTCAGCGTCCACAAGACATTTTCTGCATCGGAGAATCAGAATCTCCAATTCCAATGCGCTGCACACTAATCCCGCGTCAATGCGAAGCGAGTTGTTGCTTTGAGTTTTAATGCAACATTCATACGATGATAATTTGCGTCAATTTGTAGATTTTTTTTGTCTCTAGATTTACTAGCTGGATTTCAATGTGGGCATTACAATCTCATTACAGAAGCATGTTCTCCTGGACAAGATTATAGTGTGCTCCAGTGTGCAAAAATAATTGTTCAAATAGAAAATTCGAGTGAAATATGAACTTGTTGGCAATATTTGTTGGCTTCCTTCTAACCGCGTTTTACGATTTCCTTAAGTTAACCGTTAGCACATAGCGGTATCACGCGATGACATCCAATAAAGACCACGATACTTAATTCATTAACATACCTACAATTTTAGTATTGCTCTTTACTGCATAAAAGATACCCTTTGAACTATTTTACGACAATCTTATCTCCTGCGAAAAAGAGTGAAAGTATTTTTGTACCCAGCGAGGAATTAATAATTCCAAAAGGCATTAAGGAAGCTAAAGTTGTATGCCAGGACAGGAAAGTGTAGAGAAAAATAGTTTATAAGAAGTGTGTGATGAAGAGTGTCAGTGGAGTTAGAGACACCTGAAACAAAAGACCTGGAATACTAATGGGCCCACGTGGAGAGCTTTAGTTAGTGGATGTGATTAGATTAAAGAGTACGGACCTTACTATGGAATTTAAATTATTTTTTGTATTTTTGTGTGATCTGACATCTGACACATCAGAAAAGAAACTTCACGTAATTTATGCACAGCCCTTTTACTTAATTACGTAGATTTTGAAGTGACACGTCTTGTAGAAAAGATTCTCTTCCGAGTAGAATTCATTGGCTTGGGTTTGCATGATCTCCGCTAAGAATTTCTAGCTGCGAATGACTGTTTTTTTTTAATGAAGTCCCATCGATTTCCTTCTTTGCAAATTCTGCAGGAGGAACGCTGGAAATTCTAAACGTTCGCACGTGGGACTACCAAGTAAGGCAAAGAGCCGATGATACGTTCCTACAAAGGTGCATGTACAAGTCGAAGAACTTTTATTCTTCGGCACGCAGCAACCACGCTAACCAGAAGCTAATCTGCCGCTCATTAAGCTCCTTTGATTTAGATACGTCGCCAACTTCCTCGTGTATGTTATACACGATATACGTGCACACAGACACGATAGCGTCCCGTCAGGAGGAAAGCAAACGAATAGGTAGTCGAACGAATGATTCGTCCTCGATAGCGGTTACGAGCGCGTGGCTTTAATTGCTTTTTATCGAAATCACGACGAAACGAGATACATTGAGATCGAACGAGACATACGAGCCGCAACCCGTATACTTAATCCTTTGCGTTCTCTCGCTTCACTGCTCGAAACTGATCAATACGCTCGGTTTAATTGAAAACCTGCGCGATCGTTAACTCCGATAGAGGTAATTTGCACGACACCTTTTGCTGCTCGTTTATGGGATTATCATATAAACAGTCGATTGTTTTCATCTGCGGATCAATTTCATTTAAATCTGAATTTAAAATAAATAAGAAGCTAGGAAATGCTGCAATGCGAACTCCCAGTAATTGTTAATAATGACCTCTAGGAATGGACAATACAACCGCTTCTAGCTACAGACAATAACAGCCCTTAGCAACTGTCAACATACTCTAGCTATGGACTACAACAACCTTAGTAACAGTGAGTAACAACTCCTAGCAATGAAAATAACAATATTTAGCAACAGATAGTAACAATCACTAACAGTGGGAAATAGCAACCGCTGGCAACCCTTAGCAAGGGTCAAGAACAACAACCTGAAGGCAACGAAAAATAATACGTTTAACAATAGTCAGTAATAACCCTCAACAATGGACAAAATCAACCTTAACAACAGTTAATAAAAATCCTTAGCAATGGTTAGTAACAAGATCTATAGGAATGGACAATAAAACAACTTCTAGCAACGGACAATAAGAACAGTCTAGCTACGAATAATGAGGACCTTAGCAACAGGCAGTTGCGTGCACTTTCGCGCTCGTGTAAAAGCAGATCTTACTTATTCAAGTAATTTTACTATAGAATTTACAGCATGACTGTTGAACCGAAAAAAAATAGAGTTTCATTGAATGTTCTCTTAAATCAATAGTATCTGCTTTTTAATGAACGGGGGGACAGTGCGTACTTTTAATTCAATAGCATTTTATTCTCATTGTAGCAATGGAAAATTAACAACCTCTATCAACAGGATAAAATAAGCTTAAAACATTTATAGCAACCCTTAAAAAGGTCAAAGATAACAAACTCTTCTAGCAACGGGGAATAATAACAGTCTTGCTACATATGAATAATAACAACCTTAGCAACAGTCAGTTTCTCACTCTGCAATGAAAATTAACAACCCTTAGCAGCAGACTAAACCAAGCTTGAAACATTAGTGACAACCTTAGCAACAGTCGACTATAACAACTTCTATTAATGAACAATAGCAAACTGAGAAACCAACAATCGCAATCCCTACCAATGAAAAATAAGAAACGCTAGCAAGGTACTCGA
The DNA here is from genome assembly GCA_932195095.1 of Andricus curvator. Lineage (NCBI taxonomy): Eukaryota > Metazoa > Arthropoda > Insecta > Hymenoptera > Cynipidae > Andricus > Andricus curvator. The sequence continues at coordinate 111,958 of CAKNYM010052355.1, forward strand.
AACAATCTTAGCAATAGTTACTAACAACAACCCGCACTGAAAAATATCGACAGCTAGTAAAAGATGTATAGAACGGAAAATAATACATAGGTTCAACAACAGTCAATAATAACACTCAGCAATGGACAAAACCAACCTTAAGTATAAGAATTAGCAATAAAAAAACTTCAAGAAACGGACCATAAAAATAACAATCTCTAGCAATGGACAATAGCATCTTTAGCAAGCGACATTGTAGCAATCCCTAGCAATGAAAAATAAGAACGACTGGTAAAGGACTAGAAACAATACCTAGCAAAGAGGAAAAAAAATTTAGAAACACGGCATAAAACAATTTCTATTGATGGACAATAAAAATTGCAAGCAATGAAAAATAACAATACCTAGCAATGGAAAATTACAATCTCTACAATTTTGACCTTAGCAACATTTAATAACAACCCCTAGAAGTGGAAAATAGCAGACCCTGGCGAAGGTCTAAAACAAGCCTTAGCTAAGGTCAAGAACCTCTAGGAAAACAATAACAGAACCTCTAGCACAGAACACAAAAAACCCGCAGCAAGTAAAAATATGGGCAACAATAAACCCTAGTAACGGATATTAATATAAACCCTTAGCAAAGGTTAATAATAACCTCTATACTTCTATAAGAATTGATAATAAAACAACTTCTAGCAATGAACAATAAGAACGATTTAGCTATTAATAATAACAACCATAGCAACATTCAGTTGCTAACCCTTGAAAGTGGAAAATAAGAACCCATATCAATGAAGTATGGACTAAAACAAGCTAAAAATATGATCAACAATCCTCAGTAACGGTCAACAATAATATCTTCTAACAATGAATAATATCAACAGTCAATCTTAGTAATGGACAAAATCAACCTTAACGACAGGTAATAAAAATCTTCAGCAATTGTTATTCACAACATTTATAGGAATTAAAAATAAAAAACTTTTAGCAAAGGACAATAATTTAGAAACGACAGCAGCTATACCTAGCAATGGAAAGTCAGAACAAATAACAAAGTACTAAAACCAACACTTAGCAAAGGGAAAATATAACATTAAAGAAGACAGAATCAAACAACCTCTATTAAGGCACAATAACAGTCCCTAGAAACAGTAAATAATAACGCCGCGGATTGAAAAATATCGACCGCTAGCAAAGGACAAAAATAAAAGTATATAAATAATAAGTATATAAATAAAACAAAAGTCAATAATAACAACCTTTAGGAATTTAAGAGATTGTCAAATTAAATAACAATGGCTTTAAGTTACTAATACTCCTTAGAAATGAACAAAATGAACCTTCACGACACTTAATAAAAATTATCAGCAACGTTTGACAATAACAACCTCCAACAATAGGGTCAACAATAACCACTAGCAACGGAAAATAATAGGCCTAACAACATTCCATAATAACCTTTAGCAATGGGCAAAACCAACCTTACAACGTTTAATAAAAATTGTTAGCAATGGTCAGGAACAACATTTATAGGAACTGACAATGAAACAACTTATAACAACAGGCAATAACAACATTTACCAACGGTCAACAATAAGAACCTTTAGAAAACGAATTGCAAACCTTTGTACAAACGAATTTTAGCAAGCGACAGCATCAATCCCTATTCCCTAGCAATAGAAAATGATAACCCCTAACATTTTGACCTGAAAAACAGTCACTAATGACTCCAAGAAATGGAAAGTGAAACAATCCTTATCAACGGACAGAACAAAAATTAATGAATTAGCAAACGGTGAACAAAAATCTTTAGCAACGATCGACAATAACAACCTCTAAGAATAGACGAAAATTAAACATTGCGTTAAGCTAATCCTCGGATTTTTGACAAACCTGAGTTGGAAATCTCATTACATTTTCTTTTTAGAAACATTCCATTCCTAAATTAATTCTGCTCAATTTATCGAACATGAGAAAAGTTGTTAATCAAGACGAGCACATAGCACATTGGCACGCCAAATCGAGAGTTAAAGGCTCTATTGGCGAGCCCAGACCCTAATTTCGCGTGACCACGAGTTTCTTTCGTGGCTTCTTGGCTAGAGGCTCTTTTGAGCCCTCTTTTTTCATCACGGCAAATAATAATATACCGTTAAAATTATTAGAACCTGGTTCTTAACCCTACTAGCTGCCCGAAATGACCTTCGCTAATTCATAAAAGTTCATGGCGCGTAACGCGATACTGAGATACAATGTGTAGCATGAAACCGAGCCTTAAACCTTTAAACCTCTCTCACGCTATGATCAGAGTCGAACAATGAGTGACATTGAGGAGTAGTCATTTCACTCTCATCGAGGCCTACTCGACACTTACTTAATGTCTTAATCAAATTTGCCTCCTCTTCCTGCCTTTCAATTCAAACCGCCACTATTCAATTCAATAGATATTTTTTAACACTCTCTACAAATTTTCTTGGTGTATGGCAAACCGGTGTGGTGTAAAGCTCATAGTGCTATGAAAAATATAGAATAAAAACAGCCTTCCCATCCCAAAATACTATCAAAACAAGAGATATAGGGTGATTTTTTTACGAAGATAGGAGAATAATAGAGTCTTAAATTCTTTAAAATAAAATTAATGTTTATACCAGATTGAATTCAATATACTAACCCCTTTAAATTCCTAAGATATGAAGTTGAAATATATTGCATTTTCAAAAAATAGTTGAATTTTCAACCAAAAATATTTTCTACCAAAAGAGGTGAATTTTCAACCCAGAAAGACGAATTTTCAACAACAACAAAATTAATTATTAACCAAACAATTGCATTAACAACCAAACGGTTGAACTTTCAAGAAAGAGAGACAAAGAGACAAACTTAAAAAAAAAACTTTTAACCAAATAGTGAAATTTTCAAGCCTTTAAAAAGACCCATTTTTTCGAAGATAGTTGAATTGTTAACGAAAAAGTTAATTTTCAACCAAGAAAGGTGAATTTTCAACCAAAAAAATATTACTTTTCTACCATAAAAGATGCAATTCAATCGGAAAGGATGATTTTTTAACAAAACAGTTGAATTTTCGACTAAAAAAGAAGAACCTGAAAAAATAGTTGCATTTACAACAACAAAATTTTATTTTAAACAAAGTAGTTGAATTTTCAACCGATAAAGATGCATTTTTGATAAATTTTGAAATTTATAAAAAAGAATATTGAAATTAAATCAAAAACAGTTGCATATGCAACCAAATAGTGGAAATTTTAAACCAAAAAAGACTAATTTTTCAGAAAAAACTTGTATTTTCAATAAAAAAGTACATTTTTAACAAAGAATGATAAATTTTAAAGCAAGAAACATTAATTTTCAAACAATAAAGATGGCTTTTCTACCATAAAAAATTAATTTTCTATTCAAGAGGTCGAATTTTTGACAAAACATTTGAATTTTCGAATAGAAGAGATAATTTTAACGAAATAGTTGAAGTTTCAACAGAAAAATTGAAGTTTCACCAAAATAGTTGAATTTTCAACCTAAGAAGATACATGTTTAATCAAATGGTCGAATTTACAAACAAAAAATATTAAAATTAAATAAAAAACCGATGCATATTCAACTGAATAGTTAAATTTTCCAGGCGAAAAGATGAATTGTTTAGAAAACAGTTAAATTTTCAACTAAAAAGATGAGTTCAAGAAAAGTATTTTAATATCCAACAAAATAATTAAACTTTCAACAAAATAGTTGAATTTTTAACCAAATAGCTGAATTTTTAACATAAAAAGATGAATTTTGAACCAAAAGCAAAATTTCAACAATGTAGTTTAATAAAAAAAAATAAACGAAGTTTCAAGAAAATAGTTAAATTTCCAAGTAAATAATTCAATTTTTAACCAAATAGTTGAAGTTTCAACAAAATAGTTGAATCTTCAACGAAAACAGATTAATTTTTAACCAAACGGTCGCATTTTCAACCAATATAGACACATTTTTAAACCAAAAAGAAAAATTTGCAACAAAACAGTTGATATTTTAAGCCAAAAAGACGAGTTTCCTACAGAAGTTCCAACTACAAAAGATAAATTTTCAATTAAAAATATAAATTTTTAACTAAAAATAGAACATTTATATTTTGAGTTGAAGAAATTAATTCTTCATCATAGAAAACGAATTTTCTACAAAATAGTACATTTTCAACCAGCGATGAATTTTCAACCAAAATGATGAAAAAAAAATATTTTTCAACAAAAGAGTTCAACATTCAATAAAATAGTGGATTTTTCAACCAAAAAGACGACACTTGAACCGAAAAGATTAATTTTCTACCAAAAAAGACGAATTATCAACGGAATACCTGAATTTTCAACCAAATAGTTGAATTTTCAACTAAAATATAATAGTAGACTTTTCAAACAAGAGGAAAAATTTTTAACCAAAAATAGTTGGATTTTCTTATTGGGTTCTATTGATTCAGTTCGCACGTAAGCGAAAAACGAGAAAAAGGGGAAGTTTCTTAAAAACTTTGGGAAATCTAAGAATAGGGTCATCCACAAAAATTTTGTTTGCCATACAGTTGAGCTTTTTATAAACCTTGACTCCCAAATAATTGAAATGTGAAATTAAAACTTAATTTTGTTTATTTAATCATTTATAATAATTGATTAAAAAGTGAAAAAATATCAACCGGAAATGTCAACTTTTGAAACGAAACATGTGGCGCCCTCATGGCTTGAAACACATGGTGTGACGTCACGCGCCGTCAAAGCTGAAGAAAATGCATGGTTAGTTTGATAAAAACAATCGAAATAATTAAAAATCAACATTTTTGTAGCTAAAAGGGTTTATTTTTATGGAGTATCAGTATGCCTGGATACGTTAAAGCCAGTTTGGATAATTTTCCAATAGTGATTACACTTATGATAAGCGATTTATTTGCGAAGTGCACCATTTTCAACGTTACTGAGACTGTAGTCGTAAAAGCGAAAAAACAATTATTTGGAATGAAGTTAAACCTTTGAAAAATTTATTTTAATTTATTTAATTTATTAATTTAGAATGATAATTGCTTTAGGCGAATCGTAACATATTGGCAATATTGCATCCAGAAAACCTAACCTCGCTTTTTTTCATAGAAGCTTTTATAAAATTTTATGAATACTTTGATAAGTACTTCCGTAAAATAGTTATAAAATTTATAATTATAAGATTTATAATGATTTTTATAAATACTTTATTTTATAATAGTTGTTGCGTGAATAAACGATTTGATTTTGCATATTTTTTATTTTTTATTCAAAATGAAAAAAATGTACTTATCGTTGAAATGAGTTTCGCAACAATCCCATGTAGAAATTGCAATCGGAATTTGGAAGGGCCCCGACTAGTTTTCCCCGTTTCTGATCGGGCGCTGGTCGGGAAAAATAGGGAGGGCCAGACTAGTTCTGTAACGCTGTTTTAGCCAGGCACTATCTAGAACTTCTAGCGAGGTCCTAACAGGAATACCCTTCAACCGCCCGTCTAGACCCTCTCTGTTTTCCAGTACGCTCATTATTCAGCTGTCATATAAATATATGTGACAAACTATTTTTCAACAACAAAATAATACAAACTTCTGAAGATGGCACTGCATCATATATACTGCAGCACCATCTTCAGGAAATTTATCTGGGGTATGCTGACTAACGCCCGACCAGTGCCTGACTAGAATTTCTTGGTTCTTTTATCTAAATCAGGAACCAGCTAGAGCCTGGCTCAAATACAAGATTAGGGCCTAACTAGAGGCACATAGTTTTTTCTAGTCATAAGGAATAAAAAATATTAGCAGTGCCTTGAAGGGTCCTGTTTAGAACTTACTAGTCCAGTTGTTCTAGTGAGATTCTGACTACTGCCCTAATTGAAATGGGGACAAATGGGGCAGTTTCTACATGGGATACTGTTGACGTTAAAGATGTACAGGGCACATGTCACGCTGAACCATTTCGTAATTTGTACCATTTTTTCATTCCTCACCTTTGGTTATGGATATAAATAATTTTCATGGATTTTTGACAGACGTGTTCTTGTATAGAGGCACAAAACACCAATGGTAGCACTCTTTTTGTGCATTTTTATGAAAAAAAAAACGTGAATCACCCGGCTTATTTAGAAGCGTTTGACGGCGTGCTAGGTCACATCAAGATGGCGGAATGGGCGCGAGAGAAATAGGAATTTTAAATGTATACAAATTTTTCTTTTTCAAATATGATTTAAAAAAAAAGTTTTTTTTACAGTATGCTGGTATTATTAATGATTTTAGAGCATATACTTTAATATGCAAAAATAAAAATAAAATAGTGGATGACCCTATTCTTTAAAAAATGGGGAAAAAAGGGGAATATGGAAAAGAGAGTGAAGTCTCTAAAAATGTAAAAGTCTTCTATCCTACAATTAGTAACTTTAACAAGTCCCGTTTTCCTTGCAACATCCTGTTTGTTTCTCGGACCGTACGTAGGAGGAAGTGGGCTTCAAGTCGTCATAATTCAGAAGGGTGGAAAGGGAAATCGAGACCTGTGTGGAGTCGTTGACAGGTTTTGTCAATGTCTCCTATCGTTAGCAGTCTCTTTGCAATTAGTACTATTAATCAGCGAAAGTTATGTTCTCGTCTCACCAGAGGAATGAAGATCTGGTCTTTAGGCCCTAAAGATATACCTCGTCTGCACGAATTATTCCTATACTATCTCTTGGGAGCAATTAGTTGAGCGCGGAAGCCGCCCACGTTGTGTCGGACAATTAATAGATAGGGGAGGAACTAATGCACGCGATCGTCTGCTGCGATCTGTTCCTTGTTCACAATCGTGTACTCAAGCACGCTGAGATAGAGGCTGAAGAATGGTTTGCAGGAGAACGCTAAATTATATGATGTCAGAACACTAATATGGCGATTGCACGACTAATCGTTAATCCTATATAAATTAATAAAGGCCCGTCCATAAACTAAGTTACCAATTTGAGGGGGGAAGGAGTCACGCTAGTTGGTAGTAACGTCAAGAACTTAGATAAAACTCTCGTTAAAACCACCTCAAGTAATTTAAACTATCAATTTCACAGAAATAACTAGGGTTTCCATTAGAACCCATTTTTGGTTCCAAAGGAGCTGCAAGAAAAATGAACCCCACTTGCTGAAAAGGAACCCAAAACGATAAATGAGCTCTTAATGATACCTCAGTTGGTGTTCTAAAGGATCCCAATTGTAATTGAGCCTGTTTATGAGGAACCTTTTTTTCGCTTTGCCCACTTCGACATTTTGTTTAATTAACATAATAATTTTTACCTTAAAGCACACATGTAATCGAACTCTGATGGACATAACTTAATGAAGATAATTAAAGTACAAAATATTATCGCAATCTAAATAGATATAAGGACTTGATAAATATAATATGCAGGTTATGTAGCAAAGTTGTCAACATAAAGGCATATTCATATGCAAGAAACTTTTCGTCTCAAGTCATCGGTCGATAACTGTATATCGATCCCTAACTTACCGGCCATACTTTGCAAGCGGTTGGTTTGCGAATGCGCCTCCATATTGTTCTTTAAAAGTGCGCTCTAAAGGAACCCTTTTCGCTCTCTACAGGTATCTATTGGAGCTCAAGTTCTAAAGGATACCAACTTTTATTTGAGCCGCAACTTTAGTGAACCCCCTGTTTTTTGTGTGTTAGGAATGTCCGAATTTACCCCACATGTCCGAAATTACCCCGTTTGACGGTACGTTTCATGTAAATAAATTTTATAGAATTCTTCTTTTTTCTGTTTTTGAAAAAAGTCATATCTACTATTATATTTTTGTTTTGGGATTCATATCTTTTGGTTGAAAATTCTAGTATTTGGTTGAAAACTGTATTATTTTATCGAAAATGCAAATATTTTGTTGAAAATTCATTTTTTTGGTTATACATTCATCTCCTTGGTTGAAAATTTAACTATTTCATTCTCAGAAACTTAACCTTCCATGTTACAAAAACTTATTTTGGGTTGAACTCATTTGTTGAAAATGCATTTTTTTTTAGATTCATCATTTTATTTCGAAATTTATCTCTTTTGTTGAAAATGTAACTATTTTGTTGAAAATTTGTTTTTTAGGTTGAAATTTAATTTTTTTAATTAACAATGTAACTATTCCATTTTTTGTAAAAAATTGATACTGAATATTAATATTTCCTGTTGAAAATTAATGCATCTTGTTAAAAATTCGTCTTTTTTGGTCGATTTATCTTCTCGGTTGAAAATTCGTCCTTTTTGGTTAAAAATGCAACTGTTTGGGTCTAAATTAATCTGGTTTGGTTGAGGATTCAACAATTTGGTAGAAAATTAAACTATTTGGTTGAGAATAACCTTTTTTCATTAAAAATTTATATTTTCGGTATAAATATAACAATATGGTTAAACATTAAACTATTTTTATAAAAATTTAAATTTTTGGTAGAAAAGTAACTTTTTTGTTAAAAAGTCATATTTTGGCTTAGAAATTCCACCGTTTTTCAGATAATTTGTCTTTTTGGCTTTAAAATTCGACAATTTTATTGAAAAATATTTTATTTTGTTGAAACTAGTGATTTTTGGTAAAACATTAATCTTCTTACCGGAAAATTCACCTTTTTGGTTGAGAGTTTAACTACTTGGTTCAAAATTCATTTTTTGAGTGGAAAATTAAACTACTTGGTTGAAAGTTGAACTAGTTCATTCAAAATTCATATTATTGTAAGATTCACCTCATTGGTTGAAAATTGAAAATTTGTTGAATTTTTTTGTTGAAAATCCATTTTCTTCAGATTCATCATTTTAGTTGAAAATTCATCTCTTTTGTTGAAAATGTAATTATTTTGCTGAAAATTCGTTTTTTTTTGCTTGTTTTACAACTAATTTTTTTAACTATTAATGTAACTATTCCCATTTTGGTTGAAAATTGATATTTTTCATTGCAAATTGATCTTTTCTTGTTGAAGATTTATGAATTTTGTTGAAGATTCGCATTTTTGGTCGAAAATTAATAATCCTTTTGGTAGAAAATTGAGCTTTTTTGGTTAAAAATGCTACTGTTTGGTTCTAAATTAATCTGGTTCCGTTTAGGAATCAATAATTTTGTAGAAAATTAAACTATTCGGTTGAAAATTTCCTTTTTTGTTGAAAATTAATTCGTCCATAATTCGTTATATTTCGTCCATTTGGCTTTAAAAATCAACAGTTTTGTTGAAAATTCATGTTTTTTAGTAGAAAATTAATCTTCTTGCTAGATAATTTATTTTTTTTTGTTGAAATATTAAATATTTGGTTAAAAATTAATCTTTTTCATTAAAAAATTCAACTACTTGGTTGAAAGTTGAACTGTTTATTAAAAATTCATATTTTTTTAAGATTTACCTCTTTGGTTCAAAATTGAACTTTATTCTTGAAAACATTTTTTTCATGCAAATTAATTTTTTTATCTGAAAATTTCGCTATTCCATTTTTGATTAGAAATGTATCCTTTGTGAGTTGAAAATTCCTGTATTTTGTTGAAAATTCGTCTTTCTGGTTAGAAAATTAATCTTGATTGGTGGAAATTCAATATATATTTCGACTTGAAATTATTACCCTATTTTCGTGAGAAATCACCCTTTTTCTATGTTTTTATAGAATGGGGTGGGGGGTTGTAAGAAAAAACTACAGTTGTTGGACGGGGAGGTCAAAAATAGCCTAAAACTGGTAACCTAGTTTATGGACGACCCCTAAGCGATTCTAGGAAATATTGTCCTGAAATAAGTTGGACATTTCGAGCCAAATTGGATTCACCCCCAAATTGAATCAAGCTTTCTATGGAAATAGCAATTGGATTAGGAAATCTTTGGTTTTAAAACATGGAAATCCTTTATTAGTAATTGATTGATATGAACGAATTGTAATTGGATTTGTATGAATTAAATTAGATCATTCTGAATTATATTATTTATAGAACAGTACATTTTCCTATCCTATCTAATAAAATTGGTGGAACGAAATTCTTGAAAATCTCGCACTCATTGTTTCTGAATACCTGGTTCGATGCATACTGCGTAAATATGACATTGAACGGTTATTTTCAGTTTGTTCTTTTGCATTTTCTGAAATTTTGTAAATCGAAATTTCCAAATGAGGATTTTTAATACTAAAAATTTATTTCCAAAAGATGAAATTAAAAATTTAAATGACTCTTTAATAATAAAGGCAACAATTCTGCCATTAAATTGTTGACCAAATGTTTAAAAAACGAAAAAAAGGATTCTATTCATAACAAAATTTCCAAATGAGTAATTTTACTTCAAAGTAAAATTTATTTATAAATGTTTCTTAACATTATTAATGAAATGAAATTTTTTAATTGCAAATGTTTTTCAAAACTTAACCTAACTTTGAACGAGATAATAAAAATGAAATTATAGGCAAAAACGTAGAATATCTTCATTTACGGAGAGTACACCTTGTCTGTACCGGTATCAAAAAAATTACAGTTACCGACAATAAGATTTCTGGGCAAATTTTAAATGATTTAGGTCTTATTTTAAAAGATTATTTTCGAGCCATAAAGATTTCAACATATGTCCAAAATTAATCTGAAAGATTTTAAGACTTTTTATTATTTTTGCAGAATTTAAGAAAAATTTAGGCAAATTTAAATTATTTAAAAAAATATTTCTACTCTTTAGAAGTTTTAAAAAGATTCAGAAATAATTTCAAATCATAAATTTTGAAAAATATTTAGAAGTTTCAAAAAATTGTCAGAATGATAAAAGATTTGACAAGATTTCAAGAAACCTTAAAACAAAATATAGATTTTTTAAGATTTCGAAAATGAATCCGGAAGATTTTAAGATAATTTTATGAATAATTTGAGTCAGTTTAAAAGATATTTAAGAATTTTAGAAGTTTTTAAGAGATTAAAAATATTTTAAAACTTTAAAAAGAAATTTCTTTGAAACTTTCTAGATTCTTTTTCGATATATCTAAATTTTTCCAAAATCTTTCTAAAATTACTCGAAGCACTTAAGAAAATTATATTTCTATAACTTTGAAAAAAAATAAACGAAGAAACTTAAAAAAGAAACAGGTATTCGAAATTTTTATTTCGTATTAAAAAGTATTTTTCCCTTCAAACATTAATTTTTACAATTTTCTTGCTTTCTTGACTGAAAAACATATTTCGTTCAAAATTCATCTTTTATGATGAATTTAACTATTTTTGATTCAAAATTAGAATCTTTTTTAGTTTTAATGTCAACAAGTTACACTATTTTGTTAAAAATTCATTTATTTGGTTGAAGATTCGTAATTTCAGTTCAAAATACATCTCTTTGGTGTAGGTTCAATTATTCGATAATATTGGATAACCAGTTATGATACTTTTTGAATTTTTTTTCTATATCTGGTGTCTTTGAGATATAGCATTTGTTTAATTATTGAGGAATCATCTCGAATGGATATATCATGTTTTGTCCACTTATTCCTCATGTATAGGAAAAAGAAAAAATATTTTGATTCTTATAACACTCGTTTATTGAATTTTAAAACAACTTTTCACAACTTGCCAGTGTTTTGACACATTCATCAATCACATTTAATTCTTCAAAGACAAAATGAATTTTGCAGATTCCAAAAAACTTGAAGCCTGAATGATCAAATTTTCACGCTTCCTAAATTCTTAGACGGACGTCGAATTAGTGTCTGATAAAAACCACTGACTGGTAAGGGAATACTCTTGAACCAAATATTTACCAGTCGATGGGTTGAACTGATGGAGAGTAGGAACCTCTTGATTGAAGCGCAGCAGAGACTTGTCCCCGAAATCATCATCTTCCGAAAGCTCAAGAATGGTGACATCCATGAATTTCTTGAATCCCATGTAGCGGAGTAATTCCTCATAACTAGGTTGCTTCTGCTGAACGAGTGAAATCATCAAGCATTTGGATCGAACTCGGCTCGTAGAGAGTTGACCAATGAGATCAATTGAGTTAATCAGTGGTGAAACACCATCGTAATCCTTCGATGCATGTATGGTAATCAGTAACATTGCAGCCTCAGGAGTTGCGAATGATGATAATCGATCTGGAGACAAAGCCTGCTCAAAGCTGATCATGTAGGCTGGGACAATTTGGATGATTCTCTGGCTGATGTTATTGACCCTCGAATTCAAATTCTTCGCAACTTTGTCGATCACAAACATAACTTGATAAGGAGGGTAATCGTCTCCGATATATTTCAACAGATTACTCATCCAATCACGGCCTGTGAAGTTAGAGTCAACTACACTGAGCAGTAAGCTAAACCACAGGATCCGCATTGCTTGAATTTGCTAGACCGACTGATGGAATTTGGTTTTGTTTTGTATCTTTTTACCATAGCAACTTGCTGCTTACTTGTCTAATTTCTGTTCCCTAACTCTAGCTTAAAAAAAGGGTCAATTGCAAATTGTAAATAGGTTTGCTCAGTATATTTACTTTCCTTCTATTTGCAGCTGCATTAGGAATATTGATTATGCAATTGTCAACACAGCATATTTCTACGAAGGCAGTGGGAAAATTTGCTGAAAGGGTATCTTGATCTTGATTTGGGGCTTGATCTTAATCTGTGACAGAAGGGGTGGGGGGTAAATTGATACTGTTAAGTAATATTTTCAACAAATCAACCCTATATAATAGGGTGTGGGTGTGGTGAGCCCACACTTGTAGTTATTTACTACAAGAAACTATCCACCTAGAAACACTACCCGAATCGCGTAGTGTCACGCCTACCCTGAAAGGGAAATGGCTTGATGGTATACAACCCTATATAATATCCGTAAATCAGAAATGTATTTTTATTTTTTCCCATTCTGAAGAGAAATGTCCGTGAAAAAAAAGTATTTTCTACAATTTTTGAAATTACTACTACCCCTAAATTTATTCAACACTTTTTATGTGAATTTGCTTTTGCACTATTTTCTAAATATACCTCTAGATTTGGTCATCTACTTTTCTAGGTTTGACGCCAGATTAAACGGGAAGTAAAAATATCTAAAACCTTTAGTAAAGAATTTCAATCTTCAAAATTGTCGTTGAAATTATAAAGTTAATTCATTTAAACTAACGTTAATAAGATAATTTTTAATTATTAATGCGTAGTCACGCATGATAACAAATGTTTGGGTTATAATAGTTTACGTTTAACTTCTCGAAAAATCTAGCCAAATGCATAACCAAATCAACGGGCCATTATAACTTTCATACAGTTTTAATTTTAATTTTAAATGACTTTTAGTAATCCATATACAGACTAATTTTATTTAAATATAAAACCTTATACCAGCAGAAATTAGGAGCGAATAAATAAATTAATAAGATAATTTGGGATTTTACATCATAATAAGATATCCTTACAAGACAAAGACTAAAAAAAAGATTTTTTATTCAAAGAAGATTTCTTTGAATCGAAGAAAAATGTTCATTGGCTCTCATTCAAAGAAAAGGTTCTCTGATTCAAAGAAATGATTTTTTGTTCCAATTAAAATTTTTGTTCAATTCAAAATGATTTTCTTTATTTTAAAATTAGTTTTGGTTGAACGAAAAAATCAGGTTGAGGAAACGGTTTCTTTAATTCAAAAAAAATATTTCTCAGAGCGATTCTGAAATTCTGAATCTTTCTGATGTTTTCCATGATCAATCCTAATCCATTTTGAGGATATTTACAATTAAAAATTCGCCAACTTGTTTGATTTTGAATATTTAAACTTTAAAATCATAAAAGTTTGAACATCTTTCTGAATTGGGTCCATCTTGAAGATCTACAATTGAAAAAATTTAGAAAAACGTACTTTCGAATTTTTTTTAAATAGTTCAATTTTCAAGATTTACAATTGAACACTCTTTAATTTTAAGGATTTATAAATGAAAATTCTTAAATTTGGATGATTTTGACAATCAGAATTCAAGACTTTTCTATTTGAAATCTTCCCAATTGAAAAGTTCCAAACGTAAGTCATCAGAATTGCAGAATTTTGTATTGTAAATTAAAGAAATTAAAAACTCTTTCATTTTAAAGATTTACTAATAAATCTCTACCATTTTGAAGAGTTATACAATTGAAAATTCTTGAATCCGGAAAACTTAGAATTGAAAATTGATAAATTATAAATATTTATATCTTAAAGGTATGTAATTTTGAACTTTTGGAAGATTTACAATTTAAAATTAATTAATTTGGAATGTTTATAGTTTAAAATTATGTATTTTTTAATGTTTTTTCAAATATATGGTTCGATTTTGAAGATTCACAGTGAAAAATTCTTCAATTTTAAAGATGTATAAATAAAAATTCTTCAATTTTAATGATTTTGTGACCAAAAGACATGTTTTCAATTCTAAATCTTTCAAATTGAAGAAATTTCAAATGTAAATCATTCGAATTATAGAAATTTTAAATGTAAAACTTAAAACTTGCCTAATTTAAAAATGTTAATTTAAAAACTTGAAAACTCTTCAATTTTCAAGATTTGCGATTCAAAGTTCTACAATTTGCAACAGTTACAATTAAAAATTCTGAATTTTGAAAATATAGAACTGAAAAATTATGCAATTTTTAATATTTATATTTCAAATCTATCTAATTTTGAACATTTTTCTAATAATTCAATTTTGAAAGAATATAGTTAAAAATTCTGCAATTTCAATGATTTACAATTCAAAATTCTTCAATTTTTAAGAATTAACATTGAACATTAATTAATTTTGAATCTTGACAGTGCAAAATAATGTACTTTGGAACATTTTTTTTTAATTCCATTAAATTTTGAAGACATGCAATGGAAAATTCTTCAATTTTTTAAGATTTTCTATTGAAGACTATGCAATATGTAATTCGTATAATAGAAAATGAAAGCAATTTTGAATGCTTCTTATTATTGAAAGTTTTTTCATATTAAAGATATAGGATTCAAATTTCTGTAATTCGTGAATTTTTGAAATATAGAATGGAAAATTATTCAATTTTCAAGATTTATATTTTAAATGTATGTAATTTGGAACGTTTTCCGTTGTTTTTTTGGAATAGTTCAATTTTGAAGATTACATTTGAAGATTTATTAATTTGGAATGTTTATAGTTTGAAATGATGTAATTTTGAATATTTTTTTGGAATACATATTTCAATTTTGAAGATTTCAAATTGAAAATTTTGATAATTTCGAAGATCAAAATCAGAACTTTCCAAATTCAAATATTCTATAAATCTTTCAAATTATAGAATTTTAAAACTAAAACTTAAAACTTGCATAATTTTTAATTGTAAATTCTCAAAATTAAAAATTCTTCAATTCTTGAAATTTGCAATTGAAAATTCTTTAATTTTTAAGATTTACCGTTGAAGGTTCATTGAATTTAAATGTTTATAGTTTATAATTATGTAATCTGGAACTTGCTTCGAATATAAATCTGCAGAAAAAATTAATTTAAATTTAACTACGTTTTTTTCGGATGATCTTATGATCATTATAGACTTTAATTCTGCGAAGAGGTAGGTGAACCGAAATCTTCAAGATTGGATATAAAAGGGAACGAATTTGAGTTTCTCCAGTTCCGCCAGTTTTTTATATAACATCTTCATTATCTAAAATCTCTAGTAGAACGGATTTCGCTGACCAAAGAATATTTCTTTACTCTCGAGCGCATTCACGAAATCTTAGAAGCTATTGGATGCAGGTTGAGTCGACCAAACCCCATGACGTCTAGAGTGATTGTATGTGGTTCGTTCTCGGTTTGCCTCGACCGAACTCATCTGACGTTAGTTTGGATTGTTTAGACAACAGATTTCGACTGAAGGACCGCTTCTTGAATGAAACTCCCTGTAAAGTTGTTAGACGGTTTATAGACGCGTGTAAAATAAACTCCAAGATTCCCCGAAAATTTCCATATGTTGACCACGTTCCTCAACATTTGTGTTTTCTTTGCCCCACGCGAAATGAAAGTAAACCAAAGAGGGTCAAATTTGATATACGTATATATGGAAGACTATACGTATAAGTATATACGTAAGTTTATATCAGACTTCACTGCCCAAAATTCTCTCGAAACATGGGAAATAAGATTAGATGATGCATGTTGGCATTTTCAAAAAAATACACTAGAGCTTGAATTTATGCACGGGTTTGGTTATGACCCTCGACACAAAGCCAGGCACTCCTAACGTAAACATCAGGACTGAAAAAATATTTCTGTTAGATTTGGAGGTATGACGCAACCTGATGCAACTAACGCGCTGAGGGCAGCCCTCCTGTTGTTTGTCACGCTTGACTCGGCAGTGTCTCCCCTCTCGGCCCTGTGGCTCCTCTCATCCCTAAACGCCGAGCGGCATCCATTCTCGGAACGTAACAAACCAGTTTACGGAAATCCAGGCTCCAGTGTAGTTCAATTTTCAACCCGATGACGATTTTTTAACAAAAGAGATGAGTTTTCAAGTTAATAAGTTGAATGGTTATGAAAACAGTTGACATTTTCAACCAAATAGTTGAACTTTCAAATAAAAATAAAAAAATAATTTTTTAGAAGATAGTTGAATTATCAACCTGAAAAGTTGAATTTTCAACCATCGAAGATGATTTTCAAGCAAGAAAAATGAATTCTTAACCAAATAGTTGTATTTTTTAATTTTTTGTAATTTTCAATTTTTATTATTGTTTTTTACGAATAAAACAAAAACTGCGCATATTATCAAAAAGTGATTAATAACCAATTTGTAGATCTTTCATGGGAGCACAATTTTGGTCGATTCATGTTTTTCGCATCTTGCATAGTTTGACCACAAAATGGAATTTTTGATTTTTCAATATATTTTGTGCGATCAAAATTTGCATTTTCGATTGTGCAAGAAAATTCAAAAAGTTGTTATGATAATCTTGTAGGGCTGTCAAAAAGCAACGTTTTTCTTCTCCTGACTTCTTTCATATCGTGCGTTGTTTGGCTTAAAATTTTCATTTTCAATTGCTTTTTTAAATGTTGTAAATGCTATAACTCTGATAGTTTTTTTATATCGAAAAAAGTCATCGGAATAAATTGTTTGGCTTTCTAAGAACTAGGAATAGCCGTATATAAAATTGGTAAAGGACCCCGCACCAAATGTACAGAAAAAAGCCTTATGATAAAAAATTCTAAAAAAAATTTTTTCTTGTATTTTCGAACCTGCAAACTAAAAATTCGAAAGAAAAATGTCAGAAAGATGGACAGTTTTTAGACAAACACTTGTCCAAAGTTTCGATTTTTACATGTATTTTAATGGAAAAATGCTTATTTTAGCAAAATATTTTTTTTCCTCAAAAACGCTATGATAGATTTGACTAAAACTTTTATATTTTGACGATCAGGCGTACCGAATCAAAAGATTCATACCCACGAACTAGAAATATTAACGATTCTTTGGGTATACAGCATGTTTTTGGGGGTGTTTTTGTACCCTAAACATCCAAGTAACATATGTAAATAATCATTTCTTAGCAACTAAAATAAATAGAGATTTTTATTCATCTTCTACGGCATGAAACGACTTTTCAATAAGTGGAGTAAGCGTACATAGCAAGAATATGTTTTGACTTAATTTTAGGGGATGTTTTACCATCCCTTAAACAATGAGTCTGAAGTTCCTAACGCATTAATCAATAACGAAAAATAATTTTATTTTTAAATGCATGAAAGCTGATATTTTATGACAGAAAATAGTCGCGTACAACCCTAAAAACTTCTTAAAGCACTTTCAACCCCTCATCAGATATAAAACTCACCCAAGCTACCCCTAAATATTTTTAAAATTCAACAAAACCAACCTAATTCAAAAATCCGCCCAGTTTTTGCTGATAATAATTTCAATTGATGCCAAAGGGGCACGCATAAAGTCTCAACCCTTTAGAACATGTAGAACTCACCCCAGCCACCCCCGAATATTTTGAAAGTTCAATAAAATCACCCTAATTCAAAAATACGCCAGGTTTTTCTGATAATGTTTTCAGTTGATGCCAAAGGGAGAAAAAAGTTTCTCAATTCCTCAGCACATATAGAACTCACCCCAGTCACCCCTAAATATTTTTAAAATTCAATACAATCACCCTAATTTCAAAGTACACCAAGATTTTTCTGAAAATGTTTTCAGTTGATGCCAAATGGGCAAAACAATGTTTCCAAACCTCAACACGTATAGAACTCACCCCAGTTACCCCTAAATATTTTTAAAATTCAATATAAACCGCCCAATTCCAAAATAATCCAGGATTTTGATGATAATTTTTTCAATTGATGCGAACGGTTCACACAAAAAGTCTCAACACCTCAATACATGTGGAACTCATCCAAATCTAAATATTTTTAAATATTTTAAAAATTCCATAAATTCAAAAAGGTAAGAAGATAGGACAGTTTCCAGATACGCACTTATCAAAGTTCCAATTTTTACATGTATTTTAATGGAAAATGATCATTTTAGTTTTGGCATTTTAGATTTGGCATCAACTGAAAACATTATCAGAAAAACCTGGCGTATTTTTGAATTAGGGTGATTTTATTGAACTTTCAAAATATTCGGGGGTGGCTGGGGTGAGTTCTACATGTTCTAAAGGGTTGAGACTTTATGCGTGCCCCTTTGGCATCAATTGAAATTATTATCAGCAAAAACTGGGCGGATTTTTGAATTAGGTTGGTTTTGTTGAATTTTAAAAATATTTAGGGGCAGCTTGGGTGAGTTTTATATCTGATGAGGGGTTGAAAGTGCTTTAAGAAGTTTTTAGGGTTGTACGCAACTATTTTCTGTCATAAAATATCAGCTTTCATGCATTTAAAAATAAAATTATTTTTCGTTATTGATTAATGCGTTAGGAACTTCAGACTCATTGTTTAAGGGATGGTAAAACATCCCCTAAAATTAAGTCAAAACATATTCTTGCTATGTACGCTTACTCCACTTATTGAAAAGTCGTTTCATGCCGTAGAAGATGAATAAAAATCTCTATTTATTTTAGTTACTAAGAAATGATTATTTACATATGTTACTTGGATGTTTAAGGTACAAAAACACCCCCAAAAACATGCTTTATACCCAAAGAATCGTTAATATTTCTAGTTCTTGGGTATGAATCTTTTGATTGGGTACGCCTGATCGTCAAAATATAAAAGTTTTAGTCAAATCTATCATAGCGTTTTTGAGGAAAAAAAACATTTTGCTAAAATAAGCATTTTTCCATTAAAATACATGTAAAAATCGAAACTTTGGACAAGTGTTTGTCTAAAAACGGTCCATCTTTCTGACATTTTTCTTTCGAATTTTTAGTTTGCAGGTTCGAAAATACAAGAAAAAATTTTTTTTAGAATTTTTTATCATAAGGCTTTTTTCTGTACATTTGGTGCGGGGTCCTTTCAAAAAAACTGGTCTCAAAAATCTTGAAAATGCTCTTTTTCGATTTCTATTCAAAATGGCTGGGTAACGAACTTGTCCTTTCTTTCAGGACCTAAAAAAAGTGTGCCAAAGTTCGATTCGATCCGTTCATTTTTTCGAGAGTTATCGTGTTTACGGACGGACGGACAGACAGACGCCATCGCCAAAACCTGATTATCCGCTTCAGGGGGTCTCAAAACGTGGAGATCCCTTGAAAAACTGTGATGTAAAATTTCAGACTATTCTAATACTTTTTCAATCATAAATGATGAGAATATAAAAAATTATTTTACAGAATTTACAGCCAATTTGTAAAAATTTCAATAAAAAAAAGGATTTTTACCCGAAAAGAAAGCATTTTGAACCAAATAGTTAAATTTGCATTAAAAATTAATTTTAGAAGATCATTGAATTATCAACCTCAAAAGCTTAATTTTCAACAAAAAGTTAATTTTCAACCAAAGATGAATTTTCCACCATGAAAGATTGAACTTAAACAAAAGCTTGCTTCTTCAAATCAAAAAGTCGAATTTTTTAGAAAACAGTTGAATTATCTACCTAAAAAGGTGAATTTTTATGAAAAAAGTAATTTTCAACCAAACAGTTGCATTCAAGCAAAAAATTAATCTTTTAATAGTTTAAATCAAAAGAGAAAAATTTTCAACGAAATAGTTGAATTTTCACGCCAAAATGGCGAATTTTTTAGAATAAAGTTGAATTTTTAACAACTATCTGAAACTATCAGTTGAACTATCAACCTGAAAATGTGAATTTTCAATTTTAAAAAATTTCAACCAAAAACGATGAATCCCGGGTAAAAAAATTTTGGTATGGGATTGATCTAGGAAAACATCTGTGAAATCGTATGGGAGTGATCTCTCAGATAGTATAGTAAAAGTATGGCATTTGAGACGATCCCATACTTCATGTATGTTTGAATGAAGTATAGTGGATGTATAGTTCAAATATAGCTAAAGTATAACAATGTATAGTTGAAGTATAGGGGAACTATTTTGAAAGTATGTCTGAGAAGTATAGCTGCAGTATAACTGAAATATAGATAAAGTATAGCTGATGTTCAGTCAAAGTATATCTGAAGTATAAATTTTAAGTATAGCTCAAGTATGTAAATTATGTCTAAAGTATAGGAAAAGTATGGCTATAGTAGGTATAGCCGTATCATTGCTGATGGGAGATAATCAGTTATCTGAAATACATGAAAATAGAAATCCAGAATCATGATTTTCACAAGGTCAAAGAATATTGTTTTTAAATTCTAAAATAAGTGAAATGCAAATAAGTTAAATGTTAATTGTGACATGAATTATTTAACTTTATGAAATTTAACACTAAACATTTCAACTAAGTAACAATTTTATCAAACCTTTTTATGCTACCAATATTATATTTAGGAATCAAAGATTCTGGATCTCTTACCAATATATATGACATAAGAGTCATATAAGTAGTCCATTATATATCCATTGCATATTCTATATCCTCACGAATAATATTCAAAACATATTTGACTCACGAAATGACTTGAATCGCGAACTTTTTACATTTTTGAACGAGCTGTCATTTATGATTCATTATGTTTTATCACGTTGCTAGGGTATCTTGAAGAACAAATGAGTGCAATTCTATGTCCGATACTTTTGCCATACTTAAGTATAAATGAAGTATAATCTGTACTTCAGCTATACTTAAGTATATATGAAGTATATCCCATACTTCAGCTATACTTCAGCTATACTTTAGCTATACATTAGCCATACTTCAGCTTTACTTTATATATACTTTATCTATACTATTTCAATATACTTGAAGTATGGGATCGTGTCATTTACCATACATTTGATATACTTTGGAAAGTCAATGATTGATCACTCCCATACTTATGATTTTTACTCGGGATGTTCAGTCACATAGTGGAATTTAAAAAAGAAAATAATAATTTTCAACCACACAGTTTTGATATTAAAATAGAGTTAAATTTTTAACGAAAAAGTTGACTTTTCAAATTAATAAGTTGAATGGTCATGAAAACACTTCACTTTTTATCAAAAAAGATGAATTTTCAACCAAATAGAAAATTTTCAACCGATAAAGATGAATTTTCAACCAAAAAAGACCATGAATTTTTTATTCAAAGAGACGCATTTTCGACTAAAAAAGATGAATTTTGGATAAAATAATTCAAATTTTAGCCAAATAGTGGATTTTGTAACTCATAAAGCGGTATTTTCACCAAATTTTTACAAGGCTGATGGGACATTTGTAGGACAAAGTATCGAAAAAGTCCCACTTGATGTTTCTGAATTTTAATCTGCTAGGACTTTTTTAGGACAAAAATACCAGAAAAGTCCCACTTAGTTTTTTTTCAATTTTGACAAGCCCTAAATAATTCGTAGGATAGAAGAATTAAAAAAGTTCCATTTTTTATTCGAAATTTTCATAAGAACTGATGAGATTTATGTCCCAAAACAGGACTGCTAACTGCTCAAATAAAGTACCAAAAGAGTTTAGAATTATACACTTTTGTCCTAAAAAACTCCTGCTCAAATAAAACATTGAGTGGGCCTTTTCCGGCATTTTTGTCCAAAAAAAGTGTCGGTCAAAAAAACGTTAAGTGAGACATTTCCGATACTTTCGTCCTGAAAAGGTTCTGGGGAAATGGGACATATTCTGAACTTTTTTGGTACTTGAGTCCTATGTCAACAGTACTTTTTTGGCACATAACTCCCATAAGCACCTGTAAAAACTTTGAAACAAATAAAATAGAACTTATCTAGTTCTTTTGTCCCAAAAATGATTAAGGACTTATGAAAATTTAAAAAGAATAAAGTAGAAGTTATCCGGTACTTTTGTCCTAAAAAGTGTTGCTAAAAAAAAACAAATTAGGCGGCACTTTTGCGGTACTTTTCTCATGAAAAAGTCCTCGTAAGACGGGGCATATTTTGATCACTTTTGGGACTTCAGAGTCCTATTTCAGCAATACTTTTTTTGGGACAAAAATCCCACAAGCACTTGTAAAAATTTGAACGAAAAAATAAATTGAAACCTTTTTAGTACTTTTGCCCGAAAAATGATTAAGGGCTTGGTAAATTTAAAAAAAAAATCAGTCGGACTTGGGTCATGTTTAACAAAGAAAGATCTATTTGCAACCAAATAGTTGTATTGAAAGAAAATTATTTTACAGCCAAATAATTGAACTTTCAATTAAAAAAAACGAACTTTCAACCAAAAACAGTTGCATTTTAAAAAAACAGTTGAAATTTTCAGGCAAAAATACGAATTTTTTAGAATACCGTTGAATTATCAACCTAAAAAGTTGAATGTTCAACAATAGAATATCATTTTCAACCAAGAAAAATTAATTTTCAAGAAAAGAGATGAATTAGAACGAAAATTAATTTTAAACCAACATGTTGCTTTTACAACTAAATAGTTAAAATTTCAATTCAAAGAGATATTTCCATAAACTAGTTGAAATTTTAATCAAATAATTCAATTTTCTAGACAAAAAGACGAATTTGTTAAGAAACAGTTGAATTTTCAACCTGAAAAGGTGAATTTTTAACAACAACAAAATAATAATTTTTAACGAAGAAAGATGAATGTCCAAACAATCGAAAGAGACATATTTTAAAAAAAAATAATTGAATTTTCACGCCCAAACGATGAAATTTTTAGAATACAGAAAATTTTTTAACAAAAAAGTTCATTTTCAACCAAGGAATATGAATTTTCAACCGTAAAAGGTTACTTTTCTACTGTAAAAGATGAATTTTTGTCCAAAAATGTTGATTTTTTATCCAAAGAAACGAATTTTCAACCAACAACAGTTTTTTTCGAAAATAGTTGAATTATTATCAAACTGAAAAGCTAAATTTTCAAGAAAAAAAATAGTTTTCAACCAAGAACCTCGCCAAGAACGATGAACTCTTAACCGAGAAAAATGACTTTTCTACGATAAAAGATAAATTTTTTACCAAGATGGTTCAGTTTTCAACCAAATGATTAAAACTTGAACAAAATAGTTTAATTTTTAACGAAAAAGAATTACCTTTCAACGAAAAATTGTTAGACTTTCTTATTGGGTTTTATTTAGTTCGCATATAAGCAAAAAAAAGGAGAAACAGGGGGAAAAATGGAAGTTTCTGGAAATCAGGGAAAAATAGGAATTATTAAAAAAAGGGCCAAAGAGCGGAATAGGGGAAAAAGCGTGCAGTCTGTTATATATACCAGCTGCGAAGATCAGAAACATCTAAAATAGTTCTGACAATATTTTAAATGTTTCTTGATTGTAGTGAAAAGACCATTCATAATAAATCAGGTATCTTCTCAGAATGCAGGTTTTATTGAAAGCAGTTTTTGACTCTCCAAATCGCAGCTGGAGAGTCTCCTAATTCTTTCAACGGTGATTTCTTCTCCATTTGAAAAGCATTCTTGAATACTTAGATCCATTTTATGCGGGTCTTAATTCTAAACTATGAAAATGACCATAGCTCAGCTCTTTTAAATAAGCACAAATCGGCTTTCAAAATCTGAGGTTTCTTCAAAGAAAAGCTTTTCACAAGAGTCGAGAATGACCCCGGTTGTTTTGTGTCGTGTTTGAGGTAGTCCTCGGTATATCAATCAAGGTGTATATTACGAGAATTTGGGACAAACAAGCACAAATCCTCTATTTCAGGGTTCGGCAACCACTCGAACTATAGAAAGTACTTGACTTTTGTTGTCCGCGTGAATTGGGATCGTAAAGGAAATTCGTTCTGGATGAAAAGCCCTAGGGTTGAAAAGGGCAGGGCACTGGGCGACACAATAAGTGGCACGAGAGTCGTCGATGATGACTGCCAAACAGGGGATTCTATACGAACCGGAAGTCACCGGCGTTTGGCCTGGAGTCTGGAGTGTCTGGACTCTGGAGTCTCTGGACCAATGAATCTGAGCGAAAAAGCGGGGGAAGGAGAGAAGTGAGAAACGTTGGAAGGGATTTGGTGGGAAGGAAAGAAGGACAGACTCTGAGTCTATCCCATGAGTAGACCCACACGTAACCCTGGGTTGCGTGTGGGTCATTCAGTTCGGTGAGTGACCTATTGTAGCCTAGGACAATGTGGTGCCGCTCTTCAATGGCCGACTACGGCCGAGGTGTTATGTTATGTGTTGCCTGTTATTCAGATAGGTAGGCAGGTATTCAGCGCAATTCGTTGCCAGAGTTTGTGGCCCTTGGCTCCTTTGAGGGGATATAAGAGTGGATTACACTTTTTTATAAGCTTATGTTGTTCCGTAAACTTTTAAAAATATTTTGTGATTCAAGGGGTAGAAATATTTCGAAAACTGTGGGATGAATTAAAAAAAAAACATCACGTGCGTCCTAAACGACCTAAACTACGACCCAAGACAGATTTATGTGTAAATATATTCGGTAAACGGTAACTGAAATTGAAATCTTTCAAATTTTCACTTCATGAAGAAGAATAATAAAAATTGAAATTTCATTATGGAAAATTCATTATTATGACACTTATAATTATTATTACACATCTAAGTACTCAAAAATTATAAGAAAAATATTGAAAATTGTTTCTCTTTTTCAAATTAGACACAGCATATTTTCCTCCTGTTAGACTTTAAATACTTGGCGGGAATTCTGAAAACAGAATGAAAAAGAAACCGAAAAAATGCAAAATAGCAGTTTTCTAATGAATTCATACTACAAACGGTATTTCTTGTGTTTTTTCAACATGAATATTTTTTATCGATAAATGACGAGTTTCCAAATAGTTTGTGAATATTTTACAATTGTTTAAACAATTATTATTCGTTTAAAAAATATATTTTTCTCTGTAAGACGTGGATTATTACAATGGTTTGAAAGGGGGGTGGGTAGTCCAAATTAAAACTTGAAGAGACGGGGGGGGGGGAGAGATCCTTCAGTGTCTCTGACACGCGACACAACGCTTATGTCAGAGGCTTGCGTTACACTTTCGAGTCGTGGTTTCACTCGACTCATGCGCGACTCCCCATATCGAGGTCTAAGATGTTTACACATCAAAAAGAACCCACAAATCAGTAGGGTACACGTATTAATTATCTTCACAAAATAATAATTTAATTATTTCTGTCAAGATGTATTTTTTTCGGTCTTACCCCGCATGTCGGGGCATGATTGGACAATGGTTTTTTAATGTAATAGAAATATCTTACGATGTCAAAATTTTATGGTTTTGAAGTTAGAGTTTACTCGTATTATCGACCAAACTTATAGTAGTTACCATCCAAGCATTTTTCAAGTGTTTTTTATTAAGTCTAATTTTTATAATTGCTTGATGGAATAATGTTTTATCTACAATCAGGTCAAATTTTCATGCTGTAAGTGTAAGTATTTCAATTTATGTTGCAAACGTTATATTTCTGCCAGCGAATTCTCCATTTTTCAATTGTAAAGACTGTTTTATAATTTTTCTTCTACAACTTAAATTTTCAAGATTCAAGTTTATAGCACAATTTTTCTAATAAAATTTATTATTTGATGCAAAGAAGAAATAAAATGATTGAGGCATATCAATGTTACTTACAAAGTCGCTTATGTTTTTGCCTCGGAGGTTTGTCTTGCCCCGGTCTACTCTACCAACTTTCCTCAAAACCTTTAAAAGTCCAAATAGGGACAAAAGTGCTAAAAAGATTTCATACAATTTTTTTCGAAATTTTCACGAGTGCTTATAGGACTAACGTTCTACTTAATTATTTTTAAATGTGTATTTATAAAATTAATGTCTCAGGCTAAAGATGGTTACAGCCCAATATGTCGAAGGCATTTTTGGTTAGAGTTGGATTTGAAAATGTGTATTATTATTAATAATAATTAATTATTAATATTATTATTGTTATTTAGACTTGTGTAATTAAAAAAATTAAATGGAACTTTTTCGGTACTTTTATCATAAAAAAGTCCTGCACAACAAGAACAAAAATTAAGTTTGACTTTCTCCTAGAAATCTGTTGGAATCGCTTAAAATCTATTAAATATCATTGATATCCTCCATCAGTTTTTTTAACCTTTTAAAATGTTTTGAAATCCTACGAAACTCCTTCAGAACTCTTACAAATATTTAAACCTTTTTTAAAATACCCTCAACTCTTAAAAATCATTTGAAATCCCTTGAAATTTACAAGATGCCCTAAATCTTGTAAAATACCTATCAATCCAACAAAAACGGAGTAAAATTATACCGTGAAACATTTTAAGCTCTGTAATATCTTTTTAAATTTCTACAAAAATAATGAATCTCTCTAAAATCTTTGCAATCCGTAGAAATCCACTAAAATTTATCAAAAACCATTGAATACTGTTGAAATCCTCTGAAATCCCTGGAAAACTATCCCATTTTTCATAATAGTAAAATTCTTTGAAATCTTTGAAATCTTACGGAATTCTTTGAAATTTCATGAAATTCCTAGAAATCTTTTAGAATAAAATATATTCTTTAAAATCCTTTGCATTTTTTAAATCCTTTAAATGTTCTAAAATCAATAGAAGTCTTTTGAAATGTTTAATGTCTTTTAAAATTCCTTTAAAAATGTTTAAATTACAGCTATTAAGGGAGTCGGTTTGCCCTGGAGTTACTATTTTCATCGAAAGGGTACTTTTTTCTACCACTTGTCCCGCTGTACCGCCCACTATCCAACATTGATTAAAGTCAGAAATCTTCAAAATGATATTTCTTGCGTTACAATGATTTTATCATTATTCATGAGAAAATGAAATTCTTTTTAATCTTAATTAAAAATAATTAAAAATAAATTTAATTACTGCACTGCATTCGCATCACAAAACTGCACATTTGGGGCTTCTGTACGGCTTCCTATCTTCATTCCTTCTCAAGATAAGGTATTTGTAAATAAATCCCCGTACAAAATAAATGATTGAATATTTCAAAATTTTGAAAAATGTGTTTTTGTCGATGCATTCTGGCAACAGTAGGTGAAAGCCGACGCTTGAGAAAGGAGGCTGAAAACCCCTGTTTTTTGGGATGTTTGCTCACTAACTATTGGCAAAAATTGTTGAGGATAAAAGTGATAATATCTTTAAATTGAGAAGACTTTTGGCCCCGCCTTTAGAATAATGGAAGCTACTCTTCGAATGCAGTGAAGAAATCGAATGATGGTGCAGAGGAGAGAGCAAAAATCGAAGAAAGCTAAGGAAATAAGAAAAATAAGGAAATGGGAGAACAAGAGAATAATAAAATAAGAAAGCAAGAGAGGTCAGAGGACCAGGCATCGGCTTGGCAAGAAAACGCGCAAACACATACATGTTGTATGGTTATGGCAATAGCTATCTATCCATACATAAGTTATTTCCAGACTGTGATTTAAAGTATGCAATGCAGAAAGCTGGGACTGGGACTGGGACTTGGTTTGCCTCTGCCTGAACACGCACTCACACGGAAGTACTTGGCGAGATGAAATAGATGAAGCAGAGCTATAACAGAAATCGAAAGGGAAGTGTGCTTTACGCGTAGCTTGTTCTGCACGCGATCCTTTTCGTCGAAGAGAGGCTCCATGATATGTTGGGGAGTCAGTGCTGTACTGCTGTACTATTAACTATACTGTAGGCATGGATGATCTCGATTCGATTATTTATCAATCCGATTAATGGAATGAATTGATTCATTTTTTCCAATTCTTACATACCGAATCCATTCCAAAATCATGCTGGCCAGCGGGTGACATGTTCAGGATTGACTTGGAAATGAAACACGTTTTTAAAATTGGAAAATAAGGAGACACGTATTTTTTTTTAATTTCATGAATATTTTAAAATTTCGAGCAAGTCACGCCTGCCCCGAAAGGGAAATGGCTTAATGGTATAATAATAATAATAATTAAGGCTAAAATTAGTTCTTTGCCAATTTTAGTTTAAAATCTATGTTTTTTTTTTAATTTTCGGGATATTATGGTTTTTATTATTGTAGTTTATACAGGTTTTTACCCTCTTTACAAATATACAAAAAAAAAAAATGGTGAAGTTTTTTCGATTTTTAAAAAAGAACAAAAACTTTCCTTCAAAAACCCCACCTTTTTTCTTGAAATTTTTAGGAATAATAATATACATGGTCAACTTACCATAAATGTTAAGCCTGGAGTTCAAATGTATTTCGAGAGGAATGAAATTGTATTTCTTCTTACTCTTCTCCCATTTATTGTATTTTACTGTTATTTTTACATTGAATGAAAATAAAGTTATTTTATTGCACATAACGATATAATGTGTCAAAAAGTGCGAAGATGTAAGTTGACTATATATTACCTAGCAAATTGAAAAGAAATAAAAATAGGGTTACGATTTTTGATGGTTTCTTTGTTTCTCTCATTGGTTTCGAAAATGTGAAGAAAACTTGACAAGCTGGAACAAGAAAAACCGTTAAATCTCAGAAATTGCAAAAAGGGCAAGGTTTTGAAAAACAAAATCAAAAATAATTTATTTCTCTCAAAAAATAAAAAAAATACAACATACAAAATTTATGGCAACTAAGCTATATCACTACCTTATATTCCTAAAAACTTTATGGCAACGGCCATACCACGCTGGAAACACCAGTTCCCGTTAGATCACTGAAGTTAAGCAGTGTTGGGCGCGGTTAGTACTTGGATGGGTGTCCATTCGAGAATACTACTGCGTTGCTGTTGGCGTCGTGGGTGTGGTGAGCCCACACTTGTAGTTATTTACTACAAGAAACTATCCACCTAGAAACACTACCCGAATCGGGTAGTGTTACGCCTACCCCTAGAGGCTCGCCGAAAGGGAAATGGCTTAATGGTATTTAAGAAAAAAATCGGGTTTTTGAAGAAAAAATTTTTTTAAGAAATTGAAAGAACTTTATCATGTTTTATTATGTTTTGATGGATTTTAAAAGAGTGTGAGAAACTGGATAGAATAAAACCATTAAAACCTTAATAGTATGCAAAAAAAAATGATCAAAAAACTAGTTTTACCTTTAAAATAAAAAAAAATGTTGTAAAAAATGTTAACATAGCCACCTGCCTGCATGATTTGAAATGGATTCGGTTGATAGACGATTCCCTTTTTTAATTCAAGAGATTCCAAAGGAATTCAAGAGATTTTATGAGATTTCTAAATATTCTCAAAGATTTTAAAAGATTTTTGAGAATTTCTATAGATTACAAAGTATTTTACGGTCTTTCGATGGATTTTAAGAGATTTGATTGAATTCTCCATTTCAAGGGATTTCTAAGAATTGCAAAAAATTTTAGAGAACTTCAAGAGATTTAAACAATGTCCTCAGATTTTAAGGAATATTTATGAAATTTCAAATATTTCAAAGGGTTAACCGGGATTTTCAAAGATTTGAAACGATTTTACAAAATTAAGGATCAAGGATTTAAAACACTTTAAGGAATTTAAATGCATTTCGATAGATTATAAATGATTTCCACGGATTTCAAGAATTTTTACGGAATGTCGAACATTTAAGGGGATTTCGTAAGATTTATCAAGAATTTTTTAAATTTTGTAATTTTGAAATTTTTTTATGTGTTCTGTTTGAATGAAAAAAATACTCCATTATTTATTTGGACGAGAACAACTTTTCCAACTCAGTTACTAAAATATAGTCCAAAGATTCAAAATTAGAATTATTATAAGTTGTGAAGTATGTTATAAAAGTACAAATAGGTTTCTCTAGACAAAACGAGAAAATATTGTGTAGAATACATTTTTCAAAGATTTGAAATAGGTGTTACATTAACTAAACCCAAAAATTATTATTTTTCATTTAAAACTGTACACATAACAAATTTATAATAATTTTTGCACTCATAGAAAAAAAATTGGTAATTTTTCAGAATTTAAAAACTTTTAATCCCTCGGTGTTGGCCAAAAGTAATATCCAAAAAATTTTAAAATAAAACAGGGGTTTTTCTGATAGGGTACCACAACTTGCGTTGAGTTTTCTTTTTTGGTAGAGTAGAAACTTATTTATAGTGAAAAAACAGATTAATAAAAGTTACGTTGCAATTAGGGAGGGAGGGGGTTGGTCACATGGTCTGCTTGTTACGGCAGTGTTACAAGGGGGGGAGGGGGTGAATAAATCGTCAAAAAAAGCGTCAATTTTAAGAATCGATCGTTGAGAACCGATTCCGTTTTTTTGAGTCTTCCATCCTACTGTACTGCTATGCCAGTCCTGGCTAGCGAGGAGAAATGTACTCAAATTACAGATGGTGCATTTCCACCACCACTTCTCTCTGCTCACTCGAGAGAGCTTGGTTGATCGTTACTTTCGTGAAGTATAATTGGAAGTGGAGAGTAAAGGTGGAGAACTCACATTTGCGATTTGAGTCGTGTCGACGCAATCTACTTGTTACAACAGTGTTATAAGGGAGGAGGGAGGGAGGGAGGGAGGGAGGGTAAATAAATCATCCAAAAAATGTCTGAATTTTGAAAATCGATTCAGTTTTTTTTAAGTCGCCTATTCCTACTGTACTGCTATGTCAGGCCTGTCCAGCGAGGAGAAATTCACTCATAGGCCAGATGGTGTATTTCCAGCACCACTTTTCCCTGCTCACTGGAGAGAGCTAGGGTGGTGGTTACTCTCGTGAAGTAGAATGGGAAGTGGAGAATGGAGGTTCTTGAATTTCTCCTCGCTTGACAGGACTGTGCAATGCTATTCCAGAGCAGAGCTCCCCTATTCCTTATTTCCTGATATTATGCACTGCCCCACTGTTCAATGTTCAGTGCAGTCTCCAACCCTTGTTTCTTTTACGAGTGCAGAGCAGAGACTCATATCCGGTCACTTCGCCAACTACGAAAGCTCATCGTCACGCTCTTCGGAAGCTACCAGGGGACATATCCTTGTCGGTATGAAACTCACTAGGCTTTGACTTTGATCGTAGACTTCTCTTCGTTGCTAAGGCGATCTTACTTCCACCCTCTCGAGCACGACATACCTTAGGTACTCTAGATGTCCTCAAAAGTCCTCTTTTTATCCTACACTTGTCGCGGAGGGAATGAACTTTTTGCATAGAGAGTCATTAACCTCTTAAGATCGCTTCTGTGACCTCCTTATTAAAAAAAGAGTCGAATGTGTCCACTTTTGTGGGGAAAATCCAAGGAAAATTGTAAAGAGTTCTAGCTCGATTTTTTTTATATTTTGAGGTTTTACCCTGTTCGAACGAGTTGGGACCAGCTTACTCCTGTATAAAAACAATACACTCGTAATAATTTCAAAATTTCTGAAATATGTTCAAAATCAGCTTTAGATTTTAAACATGTTCAAACTAGCTGTGAATTCGATGTCGGGTGTTTCCTATTTATTTTTATTTTTAATTGTATAGTCCTCATTTGATGAGCACTTCACTTGCTCATTATGATTAATTAGAAAATATATTTGTTTCCTCATAAGGATAGTAATCATGATGTTTTTTAATTATTCAAAATTATTACCGGAAGTATTTTAAAATGAAACATTAGGGGGTGCTCTGACGGGGTTCCCCATCCATCATAAAAATACAAAAGTACAATATTAGGTCAATCAATTCATCTCGAATGGAGTCTTTTATTCTTTACAGTAAAAAAATAATACTTGAAAATGTTACGCCTTAAATTCAGAAATGTACTGAAATTCAAAGATGAACTTGAATTAAGCAAAAATTACTCTGAATTCAAGGAAAGTTCATCTAAATTTAAGAAAATGTATGGTTGAATTCTGAAATTCAGTTATTGATCTTCTTAGATTAAGGAAAATGGTTGCTGAATTCATGTTCATTTCTGAATTGAAGGTATAACATTTATAGCATCCTTTTTCACTGTGCTTCATCAACTTTCAATTATGTTACAGAAAGAATTATATTATAGGTCTATGGATTCGCCTTGAGTCGAGGATTCTTTTTTATTTTTAGGTCAACTTTGAATTACATTAAAGAAAAAACTTTTACTGTAAACAAAAGTTTTGTTTTTAATATTATAAATGATCAGAACTTCCTTACTCTTCAAAAAGGTGTATTAATATTATGGGTCAATCGATTTGTCTCAAGTCAAGAAATCTTTTATATACTTGCATCAACTTTGAATTCAGTGAATGAAAAAAGTTTTACTCTAAAAAAAAACATTTTATAATTGTTATAAATTCCTGAAAAAAATGTAATGAATATTTTTAAAAAACCTTAGGTCAGTTTTCAGACATTAGTGATGAAAATAAAGCCTCAAAATTTCATCCATTTATCGGTAACCGTCTTCAAGTTATCACACACACAGGTATCCAAGCACACATACATCTGGACAGTTGCTAAAAGCCAATTTTTTTAGATATTTTCGGACTTACAATACGAAAATATAGTGCTTAAAAATGTATTTTCAGCTATGATTTACATGAAAGTGATATCCGTTAGTTAAATAATATTGACGAAATTTGTGTTTTTTTTTCAAAGAAAATAAAGCGACACGTATTTTCCCGGTCGATTAAAATTTTTGTTGGTAACTTTATGATTAATTCAACTCCTAAAGCTAATGAGGAAGATTATGGTCAAAAAGTTCAAGTTGTCGAACGTTTTCTTGAGATTGAGGTATTATTCAAACTAATACAGGTGGGGCATTCCATTTCATATGAGTGCACTCCTTAAACCATTTTTTAATGAAGTGCTATTGCATAAAAATTAAACCAAATAATGTTTGTGATGAAAAGATTTGAAAGCATATTTGACAAGATTTACGATGGTTATAAAAATTTCACAAAAATGCAAGTTCTTTCTATATTTTTTTTTTTTTTAAATAAAAATGAAGAATATCTGTGACATTAGCATAAAGCGCGGTCTGATTTAAAACGAATCTGAGTTTATTAAGTTATTTAAATTACGATTGTAAAATAAATTCTACTTTGTAAATTCAAAAAAGGTGACAAAGGTGACAAATTTCAAAATTGGTGAAGTAGGTGACAAGTTTCAAAATAGGTGACAAAAGGTGAATAAGTGACAAGCTGTAATGAATGCATTATTCCACTTTGAATCTTTTACTTTTAAATTCATTTTGAAGTGCTTGAATGTGATATCTTGAGAATCACATAATGGGAGGTTAGATGGGTAAACGGCTCGAGTAGTATTGAATTTTCCTCAGAATTAGGCCCGCTGGGACTTCAAGATTTCCACCAAGAATGGATTCTGTAACGTGAAGACATAAAAAAGAAGTTGAAGCAAAAGTACTTTATCATCACAAAAGAAGAATTGGATGAAGATTGAGGAGTTCAAGGTAAATCGTCAGTAGGTCGCGACGATAAAGAAGCTCATCCCGGCACTAAGGCATGTCCTATCTTCAGAAACCATCTAGAGAAGAAGAAGTAAAAAAGAAGTCGATCTACTGGAAACCACAGGCTCGGACAGGGAATCCCCGTGGTGGCAATCGTAAATGGAACATGTCTGATTTACGCACGGGATTGCAGTCCAAGTGCAAGGGAAGGAAAATAAAAAGAACAAAACCAGAGAATCGAAAAAGAATCCAATCTCTTGAGGTTGATTCTCTGGTCATCATTTTTTCTACTCGAAGGAATTATCTCAATTTAATAATTAATAGAAAATCGATTCCAATCATTGCAACCCATATTTTTGATAATTATTGTTGCAGAAAGCTAAAAAAATTAACAATTATAAAGACTGAAGTATGATAAATTAAATATCCAGGCTTCAAACTCTTTCCCCTATTCCCCTCTTTTCACTTTTACTTCCACTTCCACTTTTTCAAAATTCACATCGGTTGTCTTTTTTTTACATTTTAATTGTCACTAAAACATAAAAAGCAACTAATATTTCAAAAAAGTGTAAATAGAAATGAAAGTTAGAAAGTTACATAATCGGGCCTCTGAATTAATGAAATCTAATATAAGGATATGCAGGTAAAGTAAATGGCAGTGTGCCCAGAGGCAGACCGCGGAAAGAGTGGTTAGAATGTTAGAATGAGACCTGAATTCGAAGAGACGTAAAAAGCCATA
Organism: Andricus curvator; assembly: GCA_932195095.1. NCBI lineage: Eukaryota > Metazoa > Arthropoda > Insecta > Hymenoptera > Cynipidae > Andricus > Andricus curvator. The sequence goes on from CAKNYM010052355.1 coordinate 146,367, forward strand.
GAAACACGAGAGCTTGCATAAAAAAATGCATGGACGTGAAGGAAGCTAGAGAAGTATGCCAGGACAGAAAAGTGTGGCGACAAATAGTTTATAAAAAGAGTGTCAGTAGAGTGAATGACGCCCGAAACAAAAGACCTTGGATACTAATGGGCCGGAGCAGTGTTGCGGAACGAACGTGTTATTTAAATAAATAACACGAGAATTCTAAACCAATCTACAAAATATACACATATACCTCCTTCCTCAAATTACTCCTTTCCTCACCGAGCGTTTTTTTATATTGAAGCTTCATTTCGTTTTTGGTTAAATTTTTATCTTTTTTGTATGAAATTTCGACAATTTGGTTGAAAATGCATCGTCGTGGTTTGAAAATTAAACTATTTGGTTAAAAATTCAACGGTCTTCTAAAAAATACATCTTTCTGGCTTGAAAATTTCTCAAGTAGTGTTATAGTTTTTTTTTGGCTTAAACGTCTATTCTATTATTGTAAATTCTATTCTTGGTTCAGAATTCGTCATTTTGGGATGGAAAATTTGTCCTGATGAATTAAAAATTCACCTTCTTTGGCAGAAAAGTCATCACTTTCGTTAAAAATCAATCTTTCTTGGTTGAAAATTAACTTTTTTGTTAACCTTGTTTTGTTTTCAAAAACATTCGAGCTTTTAGCACGAAAGCTGAACTCTTTTGTTAAATATTTAGTTCTTTTGGTAGGATATATTTTTTGGTTGTAATATCAATTATTTTTTTGAAATTCGTTGTTTTTGGTTGAATTTAACTTTTTTTATTCAAAATAATAATCTTTCTTGGTTGAAATATCAACTATTATATTTTTTGTTCAGAATGTATCTTTTTTTGTTGGAAATTCATTTTTTTTGTTTGAAAATTTATCTTTTGAAGCAGAAAATCTTTTTTTGTTGAAAGTGAAACTATTTTGTTTAAAATTCCTCGTTTTTGTTCAAACATCAACTATTGTATTATTCTTTATGAATGCATCTTTGAAGATTCAGCTCTTTGGTTAAACATTTAACTATTTTGTTGAAAATTCCTTTTGTTTTCTGGTTTATAACTCAACTTTTCTATTTGAAAATTTAACTGTTTTGTTAAAAATTCGTCGTTTTTTCATTGTATTTAACTAGTTTTAATTAAAAATTATAAACTTTCTTGGTTGAAATATCAACTATTATATTTTTCGCTGAGAATTAATCTTTTTTGGTTGAAAGTTCAACTATTTTGTTAAAAATTCATTTTTTTGGTTGAAGATTTACGTCTTTTGTTCAAAATTTAACTATTTTGTTGGAAATTCGTTTGTTTTTAATTAAAAATTAAAAATTCATATTCTTTGGTTGAAAATTCAACTACTTGGTTAAAAATGCAACTACTTGAATGAAAGTTAAAATACTTTATTGAAAATTGAACTACTTTGTTTGAAACTCATTTTTTTGGTTGATGATTCATCTCTTTTGTTGAAAATTAATTTTTTTGTCGAAAATTGAACTTTTCTGGTTGATAATTCAATTTTCTTCTGAGAAATTGGTCTTTTTTACTTGAAAATTCAACTTTTTGGTTGAAAAGCAGCTTTTTGAATTGAAAATTTGACCATTTGGTTTAAAATATATCTTCGTAGGTTGATATTTCAGCTATTTCTTAAAAATTACACTATTTTGTTGAATACTTGTGCTTGCCTTATTATTCCCCTATTTTCAAGAAAAATCGACCTATTTCCCTTATTTTGAGATCATTTTGGGCTCTGAAGTCTGAATACAGCTCCTAGATTCTTTTGATTACATCTTTAATTGAAAATATTAAATTCGTATTTGTATACCTCGTTCTATTGGATTTTATACATCGTACAATCAAATTGATCGGTTTTTCACAAGGACGATGCTTCCCCAAAAAACAGCAACGTGTTGCTTTTCTCTTCAATGCTTTTCCGCTGAAAATAAACTCATTCTGTTTGTGTACGTTCGTCGAACCGTTTAATTAATCTTTCCTGTAACCTTTTTTTTGTGAAATGCTGAATAGATTGGAAAAGAACGAGTTGGAAGTTGAACTCACCCATTAGATGATAACGGATTGATAGTTGCAAGTACTCACCTGAAATCATTAAAAAAAATTAAATATTAAAACCTCAGCACACAGTTCTATCTATGAAAATAAATGTATAAGAAACGTTATTTTGTTTGTGTCGTAAAAATCGAAAATAGATTTCACTCCGAAGAGTCGATAGAAAACCAATGGAATATTGAAAGCACTTCCAAGGCGGCAAAGATAAAAAGATAAACGCCTCTGAATGAGAATTGCTTATTTCCTGCATGCAAGTACTACAGAAAATAGAGAAAGTCAAAGTATTCGATAAACGAATAGAACATACATTCCTTAAAAAATGTACAGACAGAAAAGGAGGAATATGTAAATGAATTTCGGTAATGATTCAAAAATTTTATTTTGGTTTGATAAATGTAGTAATTAGGAAATTTTTTTAAGATAAAGAGGGTATAGCGACGTGTGAGGCTTTCCACGTGGTTCACCTGGAAGAAACAGGCCGGGTTTTAAGTGGGTGTCCAAAAGATAAGCGTCCGGGACTGCAGGCATAACAGCTCGATAAACTCTCCTGTTTATTGGATCGCCTTGGTCGTCACGTCTCATCCCAAGTTCTCCCCCTTTTCTTCACATTTCGGTTTTTGACCCCAAATTACTGAACACGTATGAAAAAATGTCGATATCAAGTAGCTTTCATTAGGAGGATAGTAAATTGTTCATAATATCATAACATAATCGTGTTAGTCTCTACATCTGAAGCAGTCAAAAGTGAAAGATTTGAAGTCAGTTTTGACTGATTCAAATATTGCGGATTAGACGACTGACAAGTGAGGCAAAAAGGACTTTTCGAATCAGTCAGTTTGATTCACTGATAGAATCAGTCGTTTTTAAATGATCCAATCTGTTAAATTTTTACTAAAAAAAGGTCAATTTTTAAACGTAAATGGACTAGTTAAATTTTCAGTTAAGAAAATTAATTTTCAACAATTTCAACAAAAAAAATTAGAATGTTCAATCTAGAAGATTTATTTTCCACGAAAAAATAAGAATTTTCAACAAAATAGTTATATTTTCAACCAAAGAGATGAATTTTTTAACTAAAATGATGAATCATTAATCAAATAATGCATTTTGAATAAAATACTTTAACTTTCAACCAAGTTGTTTAATTGGAAAAAAATTTCCCCAAGAAGATTAATATTTTACTAAAAAAGACAATTTTTTAATAAAATACATTAATTTTCCACCAAATAGTAAAATTCATAACTAGAAAGGATCAATTTTGACTTAAAAATATCAATTACTAACAAAAAATTAAATTTTCAGTAAAAAAAATTAATCCTTAACCAAGAAAATGAATTTTCAACCAAATAGTTAAATTGACAACCAAACAGATGAATTTTTTACTAAAAATATGAATCTTTAACAAAAAAATGAATTTTTAACAAATAAGTTCAACTTTTAACCAGATAGTAAAATTTTCAATAAAAAAATAAATAAAATCTCAACGAATAATGTAATAGGTGATATTTCAGCCGAAGAAGATTTCAATTTCAGATGGAAAACCCGTGGATATTTGAACTAAAATGGATTTTAATTTAAATAAAAAATAGTCGAATTTTATCAAAAAGATCATTTTTTTACCAATAAGAATTATTTTCTATCAATAAAGGCAAATATTCAACAAAATACATAAAATTTCAAACCAAATAGTTAAATTTTCAACGAAAAATATCGCCTTTTAATCAAAAATGGAATAGTTGAATTTTCAGATAAAAAATTAATTTCTAAACAAAATAAAAACAGTAATTTTCAACAAAATAGTGAATCTTTCAACCATGGAGATGAATTTTCAACTAAACTGACCAATCTTTAACAAAAAAATTAATTTTTAAGAAGTAGTTCAACTTTAAACCAAGTAGTTGAATTTTCAGCCACATGGTTGAATTTGAAACAACAAATATTTTAATTTAAAATAAAAAATAATTTATATTTCAACCAACAAAGATTTTAATTTTAAATCAAAAAAACTGGAATTCAACAAAAAAAGACGAATTCTCAACCAAACTTGAATCTTCAACCAATTTGTTGAATTTATAAATAAAAAAGATCAGTTTGCAACCAAAAATAGAATAATTCAATTTTCAATTAATAAAACTAGTTTTACACAAAATCGATCAATTTTCACCAAAAAGATTAATTTTCTACAAAGCAGTTAAATTTTCAAGAAAAAGGTTAATTTACAACCAAAAAGATGAATGTTCAAATAAAATTAGGAATCTTCAACCAAATAAAAAAATGCATTTTTAATAAATGAGTAGAACCTTTAATCAAGCAGTTGAATTTTCAATACAAAAAATTAATTCTCAACAAAAAATGTAATTATAAACCAAGAAGATTTATTGTCTACTAATAAAGACAAATTGATCTAATCAATAAGTCCACTGACCGAAACAGTAATTATGAATTATCAAAACTGTAACTTTTTATGAAATAAGTAATTCAGACTGCCGTAACCAGTAATTGTCACTAATTGAATCATTTATTTTGAATGACATAACCAGTAACCAGTAACCAGTAACCAGGAATTTTAATTTGGAAATAATTTTACTATTATATTATAGCAGACAAATCAGTCACTTCTATTAAATGAAAATCAGTCATTTTAAGGGAAAATTTGATTCAGTCTGCAATATTAACTGATTCATCTATCGAAATGTCTGTTCTTCAGTGGAGATGACTGATTTCTTAGTCAAATCATTCTTTATCAGTTGAATCAGTCAAATATTGACTAATTTAAATCTACAGCGTATAAGCTGTAATATAAGGTTTCATAAAGTTTGATGCAACAGTAATTTTCCATTCAAGGAACAATTGTATCAACAAATCACTTTGAAATTTCCAAACACCCCTGAAGAAAATTTGCATAATTCCAAAAATAGGCATTGCTTCTTATTCATCTTTACGATCGCAACAAACAATGCTGAGTTTCAGCTCGTAAGGATTTTCATACAATAATTTATTACCCTACCTATTTCGTACCCTGTATTATTCGGATGCAATAAGAAGCAAACGGGACTGGATCAAGGTCTGAATTAATGAAAGATTCTATCTGCGAAAGCATTCAAGAACCTGTGTTAGAATAACATATCTTTTTCGCACTTGGAGTCCTTGAGACTCAAAGAAACGTAATCCTGAGTCCAGGATCCTGATATTTAATTTTGAATAGAGCCTAGAGCGTGAAGGCTTGATGCTAATGCGAGTAATGCGTAATATTACGCATTGGATCACTACTCTTAAAGAATGCGAGAAGAGAACGAGAACAAGGACAGTGGCACGAGAAAGAGGTTTTAGAGGAGTAAGAGGAAGAGACGGAAGTGTTAGCAGACAATGCAAGGCGCTTTACAAAGCACGAATGTGGGCTCCTTGGCATAGTAGGGCTTTGATTGGATTTGCTACGGAGTGCTATATTACGCCCACTTGCAACGCGTATTAGCATTTACGCTTTGACCGAAAGGTACCTATTACTATTGTAAACTGTTGTACTCGAGTTCGGTTGAATCTAGAAGATAGCGTCTCTAAACCATCAGGAAAGAAGAAATATCTAAAAATCTAAGATCCTATCAGCCAGGCCTCGTGTTTAGAAGAAAGAAATCTTTGAAAAATGAAATCCACACCTGCTTTTGATTTATTTATCAAATTATTTAGTAGGAGAAACTATGCAAGAGTAGGTAACTAAACTTTCAAAATGTTATATACGAGGTCTGTCCGGAAAGTATACGACGTTGTGTTCTAATTTTGTACTTAGTTCTACTGTTGTCAAAAACTGGTATTTACCATTTAGGGGGCATATCTGTGAGGCTCGCTACTAAGTGACACGGACCTGAGAATCTTCAGTCGACTAGTGTACGCAGTTGCGTAAACGTCTAACCACGTACGCGTCGTATTTCAGGATGACGGAACGCACCGAACAAAGAATGTGCATTAAATTTTGCCAAAAACTTGGTCAATTCATGTTACGCTTTGAGAATTTTTTTTCCAATCACAAAGTGACCTACTCTTGCATAGTTTCCCCTAACCATTAATTTTTAAGAGTGTCCTTTTTTATGCAAACTCATTTGACTAAATATTTTTAGCACTGGAAAGCTTAAGCACTTACAGTGACTGTTTTTCATTTTTTGAGATTCATAGCCCCGGGCAGAAACCCTCATAGTTTCGGCCAGATGTCTGTCTGTCTTCGTACTTTTTCCCCAGGAGGGGAAGTGAGGAGAAGCATAGGTAGTAGGAGAAGAAGGGAAAGTAGAGGAACTAGAGGAAGGGGGAAGTAGTGGAAGTTATGAAGAGGAAGAGTGGGAGTGGGGTTGAAGTAGGGGAAGTGATTGGAGGAGAAGTAAGGGAAATGAATGTAGGGGAAGTATATAGAGGGGAGTGACGCAAGGGAACTGATAGTTTTGGAGGGGATGGGAAGTAAGGCAGGAGAGGGGAATTAGGGGCAGCGGGGTAAGGTTTTTTGGCAGGGAAGTCATAGGAGGGCGTGAAGGGAAGTAGTGGAAGGGGAAGTAAAGGAAGAGATGGAGAGGGTCGCTTGAAAGAGAAGTGGGGTTAGGGGGAAGGGGAGGGCGAGTAGATGGAGTGGAGTGGACGATAGGGGAGTAAGTGAAGGGGTCGATAATATATGATCGGGTAGGTTAGCGCCAAATAGAAGAAAGGAGAGGGAGGGGGTGATAGGGGGAGATGGGGAGAGGCGAGATTTGAACGACTTAATTAATGTCCTTATAGGTTGCGAAACCCTTTTTTGTAGGCATGTGGCGCCTACTTTGACTAATTAAAAAAAAACATAGACTTTCGTTCATAGTTTCCAACGCGTATTGCCATTTTGCTTTGACCAAAAGGTACCTATTACAATTTTTTTAATTATACAGATTTTTTTTTAATTTTCGGAAAAATTCGAATTATTTTAAAATATATCTAGAAAGTTGAGAAACTTGTGGGGAAAATTTTTCATTTAATTGTTGGAAAAATTCCAATTATCTCAAAAGATAAACGATAAATATTAAAAGGTGGTTTAGAAGTTTTCAGAAGATTGAAAAATAATTAAAAATTTTAAAATATTTCAAAAAATTTTGAACAAAATGTAAGTTTTTGACGATTCAGAAACAAAATTTAAAAACTTTTTAAGAATTTTGAAACGTTTGAAGAAAACAAAAAAATTTGTCTTAAGATTACTTTGAAAATTATAAATAATTTTTGATCGAAAAAAATTATGTTTTAAAGAAAGTTTCAGAAATTTGTAAGAGATTTATGAAAATGTTTGGTTGAAAATTAATCTGTTTTGGTGGAGAAATCAAACATTTTGTTGAAAATTCGTTTCTTTTGTTTGAAAATTAATTTTTCTAACTGAATTTTGTTGAAAGTTTGTCTTTTTTTGGTAGAAAATGTATGTTAATTGTAGAAAATTCATCTCTTTGGTAGAAATTTCAATTATTTGGTTGAAAATGATTTTTTTTTAAATTTCAATTGTTTGGTTAAAAATTCAAATATTATGTAGAAAATTCGTGTCTTTGGTGAAAATTTAATCTTTTTTTGGTTAAAATGCAATTGGTTGAAAAATAATCTTTTTTGATTGATGATTCATCTATATTGTTGAAAAAACGTCATTAACCAAAAATATAACATTTTGTAAGATTTAAAAAAATTTAAAAGAAAATGTGGATTTTTGTAAGATTTCAAAACAAAATTTACATGTGTTTTAAGAATGTTGAAACGTTTCAAGAGAATAGAAATATTTACCTAATATTCATAGGAAAATTTCAAAGGATTTTTTATCTTTAAAAATAAATTCTAAGAGAACATTAAAAAAGATTTCAAAACATTTCGAAAGATTTCCCAAAATTTCGAGAAGAATAAAAAAGATTTTAAACCAAATTTTGCAATTTCGCATGACTACAAAATTTTATTCGAGTAAGTTTAAGCAATATTTAGAAGTTTGGAAATATTCAGAAATAATTTAAAACTTTTAAAGAAGTCAAAATATTTAAAACAAAATGAAGGTTTTTAAATATTTTGAACAAAAAACTAAGATATACATAATTTTTAATTTCTTTGGTATAAGCGATAAATTATTGAATAATTACTGAAGAATTATTACAAAAAACCATTATAAAAATTGTTCATTCCTTTTTGTAGGTGATTCTAAGACCAATCTATTAAGATTATTAAATTTTCCAATCAGAAAAAGAAAACAATCAAAAATATTTAAATACATTTCTAATTTTTTTTTTGTTTTTACTAAAATTCAATGCATACTTATTGCACACATTTTTTTTATTAAATAACAGAAAAGATTTCTTACAAAAAATTGAGGTAAAACAATGTAAACTCAATTTGAAGAAATCTTAAAATTAGTCATAAGCAAACCCTGCAGATTGGAAAGAATCATATTTTTAGTGTCTCTATTTAAAAATTTTTTTAAAAAAGATTGAAACAAATTTCATTTTATTACGAATAATTTTTGCAAAATAAGCAGGAAAAATATTCATAATTTAAGTGAATTATATATTAACTACGTTAAAAAAACATGTAATTATAATTAAACCGTCATAATATAAGAATAAAAATATATATTTTTAATTACTCTTCAATAATTATTCAAAATTAATCGCTAATACTAAAATGAACCAAAGATATGTTTATAAAAAGTAACAAATATCATATTAACCAAATCAGCACCGAACATTAAGACATCGGAATTGCATTACATATACATTTCTTATATTATGTGTAAACAAATTTTCAGAATAATTAACTAATAATAATATAATAATAATAACATATATATATATATATATATACCATTAAGCCATTTCCCTTTCGGCGAGCCTCAAGGGGTAAGCGTGACACTACCCGATTCGGGTAGTGTTTCTAGGTGGATAGTTACTTGTAGTAAATAACTACAAGTGTGGGCTCACCACACCCACCACCGCCAACAGCAACGCAGTAGTATCAGACGGTCACCCATCCAAGTACTAACCGCGCCCAACACTGCTTAACTTCAGTGATCTAACGGGAACTGGTGTTTCCAGCGTGGTATGGCCGTTGCCAT
>CAKNYM010052355.1:155608-168561 GCA_932195095.1 Andricus curvator
TATATATATATATATATATATATATATATATATTAATTTCAGAATAACTTCAAGTTAATTATATTCACTTTTACTGGACACCATATTAATTGCGCAATAGACACCCTGAAATAAATTTTCAGATTTTCTGTTCATCCCAATCGTTTCAATTGTATCTTGTAATTTTAATACTTTTAACTCAAAGAACCTTTGAACCTGAAATTGGAGGGTATTATTTTTTTAGCTTTTCATTTTTATTTAATGAGAACCTTTCCAATATAAAATTGCGTATTTAAGGGTGACTGATGTTTAAAATTTCTATACATTCTGAATTTTCCCGTTGGTTCAGGTCTCGTTCGATGCCCCGGAGTTATCGAAATAGAGGGACTCCTCTTTTTCTTAAGTGGATGCATAATTTGTGCGGCGTTTCTTTCTCAAGGTGCGATATAAGCGATAATACCAAACGAGTACGCAATGTGTACACGCACGTGAATTGAGAATATTACAGACATATTTGCTCTTGGGCGAGCGATGAGAGGCGCGAACCAACATACCTATAATTTTCTTTCCATAAAACATGAAGCAAATTCGTGGCTAGTCAGCAGAAGATCCATCAACTCGTTGGCAACACTATACGTGCAACTGGAAAACGTATTGAAAAGAATTGCGATGACGGGGTTTGAGAACCCCTGAAGGTCGAACGAGCAGAGTCTATAAAACCGAGTCCAACGCCTCCAATTAGCACTCCAATCAGTCTTTTGATACATTTTATTTTTAAATGAACCCTTTAACTAGCTGATTAAAATTAACCATTAAAAAGGAAGTATGTAAAGTGAAGTTATAGGAGAGATGAAAGCAGATCACATCAGATTAGTGTTTAGCTTATATCTTGCAAGATCTTCACCCGTCAGAAGTGATAGAGATCAAGCATTAAGCTGTTTTCTTAGATTTTTATTAAGTTTTTTCCGAGTTTACAACAACTATTTTACCTTTTTTATGATCCCTATTTATTATTAATTGGAAGTAATCACATTCGTATTGATTCAATATTATACTAACTTCCAGTTGTAACATCAGCTGTTTTTAAAAGGTAAAAGAATTCTTTTCTTGTTAGAATTTCGAAATCTAGACGATTTTTCTACCTTTTTGGACAATAAAACTCGTTCGATTCACCAAGTTATTACAAATATTCATCGAAATTCTTAAGGATCGAGATAATCAAAAATTTTAATTTGGAAAAATGTTAGAGGGAAAAAGTTGAGCCGCAATCTGTTGAATGTCAATTAGAATATATCATTTTTCTGCCTTAAACTGAAGAATATTTTTATCTTTATGATACTTCACTTTTTAAAAACATTCTTCTTATGTAAAATCTCAGCATTTTTAATAACTGTTAAAAAAAAAATATACCAAGACAGAACATTTTATTGTTTAATGCACATCTACATTCTACATGTCAAGACCTTCAATTTCAATCATCTTCGGAGACAATCAAACCATTTAAAAAGAATCCAGCATGGTGGTCCAGAAAGTGAAATTTCCTCATTTTTATCATGTATTATCCGTTAATAACAAAAATATATCACTATAAGGAAGCAAATTTTAATTTTTAATCAACATTTACATAATGATTTTAATGATCATTTATGCACAGTGATACAAACAAAATTTCCTCATGTTTCTAATTTCTAATCCATCGATAACAAAAATCCATAACATGAAACAGCAAATTTTATTTGTTAATGCCACATGTTAATTCTACATGTCAAAACCTTCAATTTCAGACATCTATGAAGATAATCGAACTAAAAGAAAAGATTCCAGCATAGTGATCTAAAAAACGAAATTTCCCAATTTTCCTAACTTTTTACATACTAATAAGAAAAAAGCAAGACTATGAGATAGAAAATCTTATTTTTCGATGCACATCTACCATTTCAAGAACTTCAATTTGAGCCATTTCTGAAAAACATCGGACGAATAGAAAAGCTTCCAACATATAGTGGTCTAAAAAACGAAACTTCATTTGTCTGATTTTTCAACATCTGGTAACAAAAAAACATCATCATAAAATTTTATTTCTTAATATACATGTACATTCCAAAACCTTCTATTTTCCATAATTCTTATATTTTTTTTTGTAAATCAGAAAAATGTTTTGGAGGAACTAACCAATGGGTGTAAGATTGAAACTCTGATGAAGAATATAGAATATGAAGGACTACATAGCCTTTATAACCATCCATGAGAAAGTATCGAATCATATAATTCCGAGCATCTTACAATCTGAGCTACAGTGCCTTCCATAATATATTTACCATGGAAAGGAAACTTAAAATTTTTTATTGCTCATTCATTATTTTTAATTATTTTTACATTATTTAAGCGCAACAGAATCTTAACAAAATTAATATTCATGTCTTTAAAATATATATTAATATTCAAATCACGTCAAAGTAAAAAGTTTTATTTTTATAATATACATTTTTATAATTTATTAATACTATATGAATATTATCTGAATTTTTACTTTGAGAAGTCAACCTGGATAAGAATAAGTATAAGGAACAAAATCAGAAACCTGTAGTTATGCCATGTTTTATACATTTTTTCTACTTTATTTAAAAAAAAACGTTCACAGTATTAAATTTTGAAGGCAGGTAACGATTATTCCAAATTTTTGATTAAAAATCAAATGAACACATTTTTTATGAATGTTTATTGACATTTTTCTTAGATTGTTTGTAATAAATTCCAAGTCTGAACTCAGAAAAGACTATACATATGAAGTTCTTTCAAACTTTCACGCAACTTAATAGTTTTTCAAGTTAACTGTTGGGTAACCCTTTTCTTATTACTAATACTTGTTAAAAAAAATTGTAGAGATAAGTACTTGTTGCTTGCGAGTGTGAAGCACAATCTTGTATTATTTGTACTGAAAATGGATGGATTTTCTACTGGATTCGAAACTTCTTATTTAGCACTCTTCTTCATTATTATTTATTTCGATATAAAAAGAATGATTATAACATAAAAAATTGATATGGAAATAATGAAAACAACTATTAGTTGCTGAGGAACAACATCGCTCTATTATTCAAATTCAGAAACTATGAAAGAAAGCCTACGTAACTTTAAAAAAATGAAAAACTGTCACTAAAAATGCTTAAGCTTTTCATTCCGAAAAATACTTAGTTAAATTAGTTTGTATAAAAAATACATTTTCAAATTGATGATTAAAATGATTCGATAAATAAATCAAAATCAGGTGTGGATTCTAATTTTCAAGGAATTCTTTCTTCTGAACAAGATGCCTGGATATGATCTAAGATTGATAGATATTTATTTTTTCCAGATTGTATAAAGACGCTATATCCTAGATTGAGGCCAGTTATTAACTGGGCTAAATTGGGTAGATTTCCAGACGGGTACGCACACAGTCAAAACTATAAAGAAAATAGTTAAAAATTCTCCCAGAAATCTTGAAACAATTTTTTCATTCTATTGAAACCTTTGAAAATTCACATTTCCCAAAACTTGAAATGTAATTCCCGGCTATTTGCTGGGTTTTCGGTTAGTGGACACCCTGTTACTTTCAACCGAAAAGAGGGGAGAAAGAATTTACAGGCATTTTCGGCCACCCGTTCTAATAAGCATAAAATATTATTTATGTTTATTAGTGTAAAAATTATGCAGAAAAGATTGAGTTACTTAATGAAAGTATTTGTGAGGGAAATAAATCAGCGAAAGTGAGACGTTGATGTGTTTTTGCACTCAATTTCTCAAGCTGTTTGCGAATAAGGGAGGTCGTTCTGAACGGATGGATTTCGACTGACACGAGTTTCATAAAAGTGCGTCGTCTTGACCACTTAAGAAGGCCTCGTAAAAATTGAAAGTTCCAGCTCGAAACGCTCGTAAATCCTTTGGACCGATGACGTTCTCACATTGTCGCTCTTCGAGAGTCTTATTATCTTCGTTTCATAGGCTTAGCCTCTCAACGAGACGAAGATAAGGTGCTCTCGAAAATCGTTCGAGATATCAAATTATTCCCTAACTGCTTTCTTTATTTACCCCTTCAGCAATTGAGGGCCCGGATCAAAGAACCCGTTGTAACTTTCTGGCGCCTAGAGTGGGGGTGCCCCTGAACGACGCTTAACTTCAAGCGGTAAAGGGGTATCCACTGTGAGCGTCAGAAAGTTATAACCAGTTCTTTGATCCGGGCCCTCAATTACGAACTTGAGTACACACTTTCCCCTAAAAAGCTTTCAGTAAAAATGCATTTTTTCCTGCTGACTTCTCTTGTTATGTTTAATTTAGAGGCCAAAGATAAGAAGTCAGAGAGAATAAAAATTCAGATAGAATTAGAGGCAATAAAAGATATGGAATCTTAATAGCGGTCACTCGCACTCAAGGGGAAGACATTTTACCGGTTTCGAAGTATGGTCGAAAGACGAAATTAAAAAGAACGATTTGGCCAAGTGGTCAAAATTAAACGAAACATGCCATTTCCTGCTGGTCTAGAAAAAGTATTTTGTGTTCAGTGCACGTATGAAAATTACAGTGATTTTGAAAATGAGGTTTTAGATGTTACAGTTTTGGACGTCTCTCGCGTGCTACTCGCACGAGGTCGTAATTGCTCTGCTTTCATTGTCTCGATACTTCCTGGAAGAAGATCGTTTTTGGCAATTGAAAGGCCAGCCTTTGCTAACCGCAGACAATAATCTTCCTGTAATCGTTTTCTCGTTGGAATTATAACTTGCAGGTTCAAATGAATCTCTGAAAAATTTAATGAATAGTTGCTAAGGTATTTTAAGGTTGTCTACCGACGGATGATTTTAAATTCCCGGTCATTTCCCCGTCAATTTTTAATTTTTCCCGGTTAATTTGAAAGAGTTCGAAGGATTTCGATTATTTTAAGAGATTTTTAAACATTTAAAAAGATTTTAAACATTTCTGATTTGGGACAGGAAACTTTGAAAAGGAATTATAATTGTGAGTTGGAACGTCTGATGATGTTTGGTCATAAGAATTACAATTCTGATTTGGAACAGAGAATTTTCCCGTTCCATGTCAAAAATTCTCTGTTCCAAGTCAAATCATAATTTTCTACAAACATTTCTTGTCCTAAAGTTTAAATTATAATATTCTTTACGGAAATTTCCCTATCCGAAAGTCTAAATTATAATTATTCACGGGAACTCCCTGTCTCAAAGTTTAAATTATAATTCTTCACGAAAATTCCCTATTCAAAAGTAAAAATTATCATTTATTCAAAAAAATTCCATGTTGCAAGTCATAATTATATTTATTCATAGCATTTTATATCATAATTCAGAAATATATTATTTTTTTTTTGAATTTGGAAAACGGAAGTTTCAAATTCTGTAAAATTTGTATTTGCAAAAAAAATTTGTAAATAAAAAAAATTCTAATTTGGAACAAGAAATTTTCAAAATCTGGCAAATTCTGTCATGGAGCAACGATTACTTTTGTGAATTCTCTTCTTTTGAATCAGAATTAAAATTATTTTTTGAAATTTCCCTTTCCATGTCAAAAATTACCTGTTCCGAGAAAAAATTATAATTCTTCACGAAATTTCCTATTCCAAATTGAAAATTATGATTCTTCACAAGATTTTCAAAAATATTTTATTTATTTATTTCACGTCCGTGTTCCCGTCAAAATTCCCCGTTCCAAGCCAGAATTATATTTAGTTACGAAATTTTCTATTATGATTTAGAAATATAGTAACTCCCTTTTTACAAAATTTGGAAGAGGGAAGTTTGAAATTATCACGAATTTGATCTAGGAACAGGAATTTCTCTTTAAATTCTCTTTTTCTAAGAATTAAAATTCTTTTCCGAAATTTCCGTTCCATGTAAAAAATCTCCTGTTTCAAGTCAAATTATAATTATTCTTTACGGGAATTGGCAGTTCTAGCTTAGAATCATAATTATTTGAAAAAATTCCCTGTCCTAAAGTCAAAATTCTAATTCTTTGCTGAAATTGCCTGTTCCAAAGTCAAAATTATATTTTTTTACTGAAATTCTTTGTCTTATCTCAAAATTATGATTTATCACTGAAATTCCCTGTCCCAAACTAAAAAAATAGCATTTTATAGCATAATTCAGAAATATATTATTCTTTTTTTTTTCAATTTGGAAAACGGAAGTTTCAAATTCTGGAAAATTTGTATGTGCAAAAAAATGTGTAAATAAAAAAAATTCTAATTTGGAACAAGAAATTTTCAAAATCTGACAAATTCTGTCATGGAGCATCGATTACTTTTGTGAATTCTCTTTTTTTGAATTAGAATTAAAATTATTTTTGGAAATTTCCCTTTCAATGTCAAAAATTACCTGTTCTAAGAAAAAATTAGAATTCTTCACGAAATTTCCTATTCCAAATTGAAAATTATGCTTCTTTACAAGATTTAAAAAAATATTTCATTCATTTATTTCACGAGCGTGTTCCCGTCAAAATTCCCTGTTCCAAGCCAGAATTATATTTAGTTACGTAATTTTCTATTATGAATCAGAAATATAGTAACTCCCTTTTTACAACATTTGGAAGAGGGAAGTTTGAAATTATGACGAATTTGATCTTGGAACAGGAATTTCTCTTTAAATTCTCTTTTTCTAAATCAGAATTTAAATTCTTTTCCGAAATTTCTGTTCCATGTAAAAAATCTCCTGTTTCAAGTCAAATTATAATTATTCTTCACGGGAATTCGCAGTTCTAGCTTAGAATTATAATTATTTTATACAATTCCCTATCTTCAAGTCAAAATTCTAATTCTTTGCTGAAATTGCCTGTTTCAAAGTCAAAATTATATTTCTTTACTGAAATTCTTTGTCTCAACTCAAAATTATGATTTATCACTGAAATTTCCTGTCCCAAACTAAAAATTATGATTTTTCATGGGAATTCCCTAGCCTAAACTAAAAATTATATTTTGCGACAGAAATTCGATGTCGCAACTTAGAGTTATAATTCTTTTCGAAAATTCTATGTCTCAAAGTAAAAATTCTAATTCTTTGCTGAAATTGCCTCTCCCAAAGTCTAAATTATAATTCTGTACGAAATGGCCTGTCCCAATTGTCAAATTTATATTTCTTCACTGAAATTTCTAGTCTCAAATTCAAAATTATAATTCTTTACTAAAATCCACTGTCCCAAAGTAAAAATTATGATTTTTAACGGGAATTCCCTGTCCTAAATTCAAAAGTATACCTTCCTTTATTGAAATTTCATTTCGCAACTTAGAATTATAATTCTATTCGAAAATTCTCTGTCCCACTTATCAAATTTTATTTCTTCAATGAAATTCTCTGTCTTAAACTTAAAATTGAGACTCTCCACCAAAATTTCTTTTCCCAAAGTAAACGCTATAATTTTCACGGAAATTCTCTGTTCTGAACTGAAAATTATATTTTTGATTGAAATTCCATAATTATCTCAACTGACAACCATAATTATTATCAAAAATTCCCTGTTCTAATTCAGGATAGTTGTAACTCTTTACGTGAATTTTATTTATATTTCTTCTTTTCATGAAATTAATTTTTCTTTAAAAATCATACTTTCTTGCCTTTTTACACCTATCTAAATGAAAAAATTTGAGCTTTTGAAATTTTTTATTCTGAAATTGATCATTTACATGTTATTGAACTGATCCATCCAACAAGAGTCTAGACAAAAGAAAGCAGTTACTCAATCGGTTGTCAATTGCTCCTCTAGAAAGGATTTCCGTCTTTACTGTTAAATTAGGCTGAAAAATTAGCATTCCCTACTTCAGTTATAAATGTTTTAGGAAATTTCCTGTTCCAATTCAGAATTCGCGTAATATAATGGCCGTGTCTACGTGTACCGAAATTTCGGTACAAGTAGCCAGATTTTTTCGGTACGAATAGGGGTAGCTGGAAAAGGGGCTATTTGTACCGAAATTTTGGTACGTATAGCTGGAGTATAGCTGGATTTTTTCGGTACGCGTAGATACTTTGATTTTGATTTGCATATTATTTACATTCAAGAGAAAAATCTCGATCACTGAATCACATTAGCGGTTATTTCCCGGTTTTCCTGATTTCCCGGTTACACTGTAAAATCTCGATCCCGACACAAAAAAAAATTAAGGGGCAATGCAAATTTTCATTGTTCAAAATGAGATGCAACAAATTTCACACCAATGGTTTTGTGTGTAGGTAGACACCCTGATTGCCTTCAATATTTACAACGAGTTAAATTTATAATTACTTCGATGGATTTATTATGTATAAAATACAGCTGCTTTGATAATCCTGAAGGTCTAAGTTTCCTTGTTGGAGATAATTTACAGGATTATGGGAATTGAGCATTAGCCATCGATCCCAGAGAGTTGGATAGAGTACTTTCGAACCGATTAATATGCGGTCAGGCTAGTTTGCGGATTTAATGGTGTCCATCGAGTGGAACAAGTGACTGCCAGAACTGTCGTTAGATTTACTCAAATGGCGTTAGATAATTGGTACGAGAGTCGCGTGTAATCATCGACCTGGTTGTATGAAAGCTCAACCATATTGCTGCTAACGGCCAAATTCCCTCAGAGCTCGTTATTTTCTTCTTCGATATTTTCCTTTAACGGCAGCGAACGATCCGGGGCAAGTCAGGCACCTCGAAATGGCAGTTGGTTTCATAAGAGAGCGTTAGTTCGATCTTCGTAAATCACCTGCGCTTGTTATTAGCATCTTTGAAAGGATCGATCGATAATTCTTATGCGATTCCGTAAGATCGGAATGAAAGATACATGACACTCGGTTTCTCGACGGTTATATGAATAAATTGTCAAATGCGTACACACCGCTCTCTTAACAACGCTGATTTCTCAACAAGAGATATCGATGGGAAAATGAGATTTGATTCCATTACTTAGCTTTGCAAACAAAAGTCATTGACTTGTTCCAACAGAGAACAATAAGTGAACTTAGACCACTGTATATATCATTATACACATTTAATATTCTTTATACGCAATGAGGTAAAATGCTAATAGACAAAGTCAGTGATGAGTGGGTCCTCAAAGAATGTGATGTAAAGGATACACTGTTTGACAAGAGTGAAAAATATCTGTTGAGGTGGTTTTGGCATGTTGAATGACTGTAAGGAGAACGTTTGACAAAGCAAGTATATTTAGGCAAAGTCAATGGCAGCGTACCCAAAGGCAGACAGAGGAAGGAGTGACAGCGACAAGGTATAAAGAGTCACAGAAACTTGCATGAGAAGATTTTAGGATGTGGAGGAAGCAAAACTTGTATTCCAGAATAGGGATGTGTGAAGGTTAATTGTTGAGAACTGTGTGTCGAGGAGTGTCAGCGGAATGATAAACGCCTGAAACGATCTTGGATACTCACTGGCCCAAGTGGAGAGCTTTTTGTTTGTATTTAGAGTAAAAGTGTGGATCTTACTATGTGATTATCAGCCAGTTTGTGTATTTCTGTGTGATTTATAAAAATAAATCAAATAAAAGGTATGCTGACTTTTTAAAGCTCTCCGCCTAGGGTGACTGCTAGAGAGATTGATCAGCGTCTTGAGCCAGAGCGATGTTGTGGAACGATCGTGTTGTTTGAATAAGCAACGAGGGAATTCTAGATTGATCTTAAAATTATCCCCTCTCATACACATCCCTTAGATACTTAAACCATATGACTTCCTTGATCCCCGGTAGAATAACAGAATAGAACCGGGCGAGTTAAGCTCACCCTGAAAGGGATTTGGCTTAACGGTATGTATGTATACCATTAAGCTATTTCCCTTTCAGGGTAGGCGTGACACTACCCGATTCGGGTAGTGTTTCTAGGTGGATAGTTTTCTTGTAGTTATAAATAACTACATGTTTGGGCTCACCACACCCATAATATGCCAATAGCACACAGTATTCTCGAATGGTCACCCATCCAAGTACTAACCGCGCCCAACGCTGCTAAACTTCAGTGATCTGACGAGAACTGGGTTTTTCAGCGTGGCATGGCCGTTGGTATAATAATAAAAAAATAATTTTAACAGTCAAATTCTCAATATAAATGTTTCAGGGTGGCCTATAAAAACAAAAACAAGTTTCTTGTCCTTTCCGGGTAACCAAAAATTTGTCCAAGTCATAAAAATTTTAAAAATTAACCTTTTATACCTGTAAATATTTACAATTAAAATAAACAAATTTTTATTTCATTAATTCATCAAACAATTTTATCGGACTTTTTTAGAACTTAGGGCTCTTTTTTCTTATCTATAAAAAGCTAAGATTCTTTTCACTAAATTGACTAAATATCTTCATGTTAAAAAAATGCACATATTATTTATTCTTAAAAATTAGCGTTCAGAAGCGGATTGGAATTCCACAATCAATTTCATTATTTTAAGGAATGTTCAGCGCTTTTAAACGGTTTAGGTCATTCAAAAGGATTTTATAGATTTTAGGGTATTTTAAAAATTCCCAGGAATTTTCGAGCGCTTAAAAAATGTCAAGGTGTTTTAAAAGATTTCAAAGCATTTGAAATAATGTATAGTGTTCCCAAAGATTCCAAGG
The DNA here is from genome assembly GCA_932195095.1 of Andricus curvator. Classification (NCBI taxonomy): domain Eukaryota; kingdom Metazoa; phylum Arthropoda; class Insecta; order Hymenoptera; family Cynipidae; genus Andricus; species Andricus curvator. Next base: position 166,149 of record CAKNYM010052355.1, read on the forward strand.
AATTTCCAAGGACTTTTGTTATTTTAATTAATTCACAAAAATTGTATGCGGCTTTAAAAATTTCCGAAGATTTTGAAGGATATGGGACCTAAAAGGTTTTTGGATATTTAAAAAGATTCCAAAGGTTTTTTAAAGTGATTTAACGAATTTAATAAGATTTCTGAGGATTTCAATAATTTTAAGGAATTTTGAAAGCTCTCAAGGAATTTCAATACATTCTTCAGGATTTCAGGAAATATCAGATTTCATAGAATTTCATGGGGTTTTCGAAGGATTTTATTGGATTTAAACTGATTGTAAAGATTTGATGTGATTCTATAATATTTCAAGGGATGTAAAAAAAAATTTCATAATATTTACGGCATTTTGATATGATTTCCAAGATTAAAAGGGGTTTCAATGTTTTGTTAATTCTAAGGAATACATTTTCTTGACTGATAATAAAAGCCTTAAATCGTTGAAGATAAGAAAAAAGAAATTCAAAAATTGGAAACCTTCGGAACTGATTAAGTACAAATTTATTGACCGTAAAAATGCAATAATTTCGTAAGAGCACTATGGACTATACAGTTTAAATTAGTTTGAGCAAGTTAATAAAATTTAAATAACAAACTAAATGTTAAAAAGTTATTAACGTTTCCGATTGAGCATTTAAAAATTAAGAAACCTCAAAACAAATATTTCCCAATTTAAACTTTTGAAGCTAAACAACTTTAATTTCAAAGCCACAAAAAAAACTATTTCAGAATTGCGCATTCAATACTATAATTTTAATTTGAAATTATATAGACATTTTAAAAACAATAAAAAATTATTAAGAGGTATCTATCATGTAGTATCAAATGACATTTAAATAGTGATTGGATAGATTTTATTAATTAGAAATGAGATTTCAGTACAATGAAAAACAGTCACAGTCATTTTCACCGTTTAAAATTAAAAAATGTAAAAATAATGAATTCAAGCTGAATTGACCTGTTGAAAATTAAACAATTCCAAAGCTCGTTCAAAATTAAATTTCTTTAAAATTAGGATCGTAAAACTAAGTCGTTAAAAATTAATAATTTTCAAATTGCGCATCGCGCTTTTTAAAATTCATCATTTTAATCCAACCTGCAAAAGTAATAATTTGAAAATCAATTATAAAGCATTTCCATGCTTCAATGGCATAATAAACTATCAAATTGATAAGACAGACAGTGAATTGATGAATTTGAATATGAATATTAATCTTTTTAATTTTTTTAAAAATATTAATGTTTTGCAATCTTTCAAATATTATTATTTTTCATAATTTTTCTCCATTTTCCAGTGAGAAAGAAAACTAGCTGTAAATTCGATCTCGGATGTTTCCACTTTATTTGTATTTACAATTTTGTGGTGCTCATTTGATGAGCACTTTCCTTCTTCATTATAATTAATTAGCAAATATATTTGCTTCCTTAAAGAGGAAATCAAAATAGTCAATAAAAATGTCTCGATTCAAACAGCCTTTACTATTTTCGCATGCACTATGAATTATATTAATGAAAAAAGTTTTTCTGTTTAAAATAAATTTTTCAAATTATATAAATTACCATAACTTCCGTACTCTTCAAAACAATTTGTTAATATTATAGGTCAATCAATTTGTCTCGAATCAAGGAATTTTTTCCGTTCTTGCATCAAGTTTGAATCATGTTAATGAAAAAAGTCCCACTATAAATAATCGATTCTTCAAATATTATAAATGTCCATAAAATTCTCACTCTTTGAAAAAATGTAATAATATTATAGGTCAATCGATTCGCCTCAAAGCAACGAATGTTTTCCATTCTTGCATCAACCTTAAATTATGTGAATAAGAAAATTTTCACTATAAAAATCGATTTTTCAAATAATATAAATGACCATAACTTTCTTATTCTCTAATAAAATGTATTGATATTATTAATCAATCGATTCAACTCGAGTCAAGGAATCTTTTATATACTTGCATCAGCTTCGAATGATTAATGTTTCATAATTTGATATAAAACCGTTATTTCTCTATTTATTCTTTAAATCTTTATCTCTGATTCCGAGGTCATCTTATCGTTTTCAGCTGACTTCCGATGATATAAACGGATTGAATGAAAACTGCGAAGCCGCACAGGTCAAGATCTCACATTTCTCGGATGATCTTTCATTGGTGGGTTCCGGTCGGTCCGGATTACAGTTAACCGAACGAGTAAGATTTCTCGACTGTTATCTACCGTTCGAGGTAAGCCAGTGTTCGGTTTCCTATGACCGGACGGAAGGTGAAGGATCGAAGATTAAAGATACGATTCCAGGTCAATATTATCTTCAAAGATAATGATCAACTTTTGTAATGGAAGTAAAACATTTTTTTCTATAATTCGCGAAAAAGTTCCAGTTTTTCCACCTGTTTTTG
>CAKNYM010052355.1:198561-227356 GCA_932195095.1 Andricus curvator
TGTTTATATAATAGTTTCATAATTCCTTCAAAGTAGTTTTGTATTTTATTCTCTTCTTCTGTTCTGATTTTTTCTTTACTCTCCTTGACTACTCGCTTAGTTTTCCTCTTTTTGTCTTTGCAATCATTTTTGAGTCTATTTTTCTCCTCATCGCTAATACCTGTCATGTTTAATGTTCTCACGTGCGCTTTTTTCTTTTCTTGCTGGGCTGCTTGAATTTCATCATTCCACCACGCATCACCAGACTTTCTTCCTACCACTGTCGTACCACACACTTCAATTGCAGTTTTAACAATGATATCCCGTAATAAAGCCCACGCGCCGTCTATATCTTTATTGCAAGCGCTTCCCAAGTTTTTTTCTGTTTTTTTTTTTTTTTTTTTTTTTTTAATTTTGATATATCGGGTACAAAATATAAAATCTTACGCAAGAAGCGGAGGGGGTGTCTTAAAAATCTTAAGAATCCTTACAATAGAGGGGGTCTAAAATTTCAAAAATCATCCTTACGTAATTAATGGACGTTCCCTTGGCAGATACTGTAAACGTAAGAGGATACGTTTGATGAGAGTAAGTTACGTCCCAAGCAAGTTTACCTTCTATAATGTTATGTGAAAAGCAGGAACGATCTGTAGAACTCTCGCCTGAAGGATATACTCAACTACCTTCTACAGGTTTACGACCTTCAAAAATACTCGGAAATTTTTGAGTGACCTTGTTTTTAAATTCGTGACATTTTTGCTCGCAGTCGTAACTCATCCTGAAACGAATCACTGAGATACCGCTTGAAACCACTGAATTCTAATGAAAGAGTCGGTTTTTATTCCTACCATAAATCATGGTTTGCGCATTTATGGGTTATCTTAGAATCGTCGCGAGAACATAAAAGGTCGCCGATTGGTCAGCTTGAGAGTATCTTTGGAATTCGCCTTGTTTCCTGATGAAAACGAAGACAGCAATGTATGCAGGATGTATTTTTACTTTCAACGAAGTGCGAGTGCCAATTAGAGTGTAATAGTCTCCTTTGCCACTGGCAATGAGTCATCGTAGTACTCTGTGTGTTTGATGAATGAAAACGAGAGATGCAGTGCTTACGCAGCAAAATTATTTTTTGCTGAGTTGCCTGCGGGTTCTGTTCTGTTTTACAATTGCTAAAGTCTTAAAATTATTAAATTTTGTTTCTGAAATTTTGAAACCAAGCAATCCCCTTTACCCTTGAGTTGAATTTAGAGCCAATAAAGATTTTTGAGTCAATAGGGAAAAAAATGTTATCAAAACTGTTGAATTTTGAAGTAAACGGATGAATTTTCTACTAAAAAAAAGACAACCTGTCAACAACAGACATAATTTTCCAACCAAATAGTTTAATTAATTTTCTACTAAAAAAGACAAAGAGATGTATTTTCAACTAAAATTATGAATCTTCAACCAAAAAGATGAATTTTCCACACAAAAATATAATACTTAATATTTGAACTAAAAAAGATTTTATTTTTAAATCAAAAAAAATTAAATTAACCCGGAAGAGACGATTCTTCAACCAAATACTTGAATCCTGAACCACACTTGAATTTTCAATCAGTCAAATTTTCATTTAAAGAAATTTATTTCTAACAAAAACAAACGAATTTTCAACGAAGTATTTCATTTTATAACCAAAGAGATGAATTTTCAAGTTAAATGATGAATCTTCAACCTAAAAAGATGAATTTTACACAAAAGATGTAATAGTTAATATTTTAACTAAAAAATATTTTAATTTTATCTTAAAAAGAGTTGAATTTAGCCAAAAGAGATCAATTTTCAACCAAAAACTTGCATCCTCGAGTGAAACAGATTGATTTTCAACCAAAAAGTTCCATGTTTAAACAATAAATAAATTTTTTCCAAGAAGACGAATTTTCAATCAAATACATCAATTTTCCAGCAAATGAATCAATTTTTAACTAAAAGGATAAATTTTCTATCAAAAAATACGAATTTGTAACAAAATACATGAATTTTCAACCAAATTGTTGAATCTTCAACTAAAAAGAATAAGGTATAAACCAAAAAGCGAATAGTTAAATTTTTGTTAAAAAAAAAATAATTTTCAAGAAAAAAACTATTATTCCAAAAAAATGCATACAAGATAAAAAAAGAAAATTTTAATCAAATTGTTGAATTTTCAAGCCAAAAATACGAATTTTTAACAAATCAGTTGAATTTTTAATCAAAGAGGATGACTTTTTATCAACATTTTTGAATTGTAAACAAAATACTGAAATTTTGAACCAGAAAAGATGAATTCTTAACAACAAATTTATCAGTAAATTTTTCAACCATAAGGAGTGAACTTTCAACCAAAAATAGTTAGATTTTTTCACTGGATTCTATTAATTCAGTTCACATTTGATTTGAAAAATGAGAAAAAGGGAAAATACTGTGAAGCTTGCGATAAATAAATAGATTGTGGGGGGGGGGGGGGTACGGATAAAATCTTACCCTATTTTACATGGTGGGAGGCGTTGAAAATTTCAGAACAGCTCGCGTCATTTTGAGATGATCCTTTTTTTTGTTAATTTATTTTTTATTATTTCATAAAACCATAATTATTACATTTAATATTAATACCAATACATATTAGTACGGTCCTACTAATATTATTTGGTAAATTACATCTAATACTGCTATAATTATAAATAAAGTAACATAAATTTTATTACATTTAATGCACTCGGTGTTACAGTAAGCACTAGATTACGCTAAAAAATAGCTGGTTAAAATAAAATATGTTTAACTTTTGTGTTTTGGTGATTCACAGACTTGAAAACATCTTACGTAATACCTATAAAACTTTACGTAATTTATACACGGCCCCTTTTCCGGCACCCAGGAAGGCCGCCTTCAAGTTGAAGAAAGACTCTATCTACATTTTACAGTGCAATTATTAATTAACGCAGTTGATAAATATTTGTTATAGTTTTATAATTTATTTTTGATCTACGATTGGTTATCAATGTTATTATCAACTCACTAAAGGATCACTTAAATAATTGCAATACAAATTATTTGAACATCCAAAACTGTAGACAGGTTATTTCTTCCGGAAAGTTGAACCGAACTGGGCGAGAATCAGGGAGAAGAACTTCTCTATAGGTACATACGGTTTCCTTCCCTCAGCGCGAGTGACTGAATTACGGATGCCCAGTCGACCCTGAAATACTGAAATTCGTGTAGAAAGACTTTCCTTTTTATAGATAGAGCCTTTCTTCGACAATATTTCTACAGATTTCTCAAAAATCTGCGCAGATAGGCTAATTAGGGTCTAATTACTTCCTAATTTAATTAGAATCTTTCAAGACCTTTTTTACTGATAAATTCGTTTTTTTTCATTACGGCTCCAACGATATAAAAACTTATTTTTCATTTAAAAAATGTAGATAGCACCTTTCTTCAAAAGTACGGCAGTACTGAAGCGACCTCGGCGACGTGACACCTTCCTCCCATAGTTTGAACATTTTATATGATTAGATTTTACTTTTGGAAATTGCAACTTGGAATTTATGAGATTTAGGTCAAAAGAAAAGTTCAAAGGGCGATGGTTTGAACAGCAAGTGTGAGGAGGTTTTACACATCTGTGAGTGTCGAGACCGTGGTCTGCGATTTGTGAATTACGGTCCAGATGCGGCAACGGCCCTGACTGCTGGAGAGGTCAGCGTGTTTTTTCATCCTTGGTGAGAAGAGGGCCTCTCTTTTTCTCTCTTTCTTTTTCTCCTTCAAACGTAATTCACTGTCCAGCGATGCATGGCACATATAGAGAATACTTTTCCTCTGAGTGGTGCGCATTATCTAGATAATTGTATCTAAGGCGATCGCCTTAGATGACTGCGCGATATCTGATCATATTATTCAAGTGACTCTGCGAAGCATTGTCCTATCCTATCGCATTCAGCGCCAAGCACATGTCTTTCGAAGAATCTTTCAAGTCACAAACAAGATTTCGAGCGAGATTTTTGAGTATTACTTATATATACCATTAGGCCATTTCCCTTTCGGGGTAAGCGTGACTCACTCGGTAAGGAAGGGACTAATGTGGAAAGGAGTATAGATTTTTAGATTGATCTAGAATTTCCGTGTTACTTATTTAAATAACGCGTTCGTTCCGCCACACTGCTCCGGCCCAGGTTGCTGATTAAACTCTCTAGCGACTACCCTAAGTGAAGAGCCTCACAAAGTCATCATGTGAAGGTTCCCACTCGGGTTCATTAGTATCCAAGGTCTTTTGTTTCAGGCATCAATCACTCTACTGACTCTCTTTTTATAAACTATTTGTCGCTACCATTTTCTGTCCTGGCATACCTCTCTAGCTTCCTTCACGTCCATGCATTTCTTCATGCAAGCTCCTGTGTTTCTATGGCTTCTTATATCTCTTCGAATTAGGGTTTCATTTACACATTCTAACCATTCTTTCCGCGGTCAGCCTCTGGGCACACTGCCATTTACTTTACCTTGATACACTTATTTGGTTAGTCTTTCATCTTTCATTCTCTGAACATGCTCAAACCGTCGTATGAAATTTCTTTAACATATGTCAACTAGTGTCTCTTCCACACCACATTCTTTGAGGATTATCTCATTACTCACTTTGTTTATCAGTGTTTTGCCGCATATCACGCGCAAAAATTTCATGTTAATCGCGTTAATTTTACTCTTATCCTTTTCTTGATAGGTCCACGTCTCACTACCGTATAGGACATTCGGTATGAATATAGAATTATGTATTGCCCGTTTAGCTTCATTTCATATATTTTTACTTCTGAGAATCGGCCCGGCTCTACCGATAACCTTCTGACCCTCGTTTAAACGCCTATCTAACTCCCCATATATCTTTCCGTCACTTGCGAATAAGCTACCAAGATATATGTACTTATCAAACTACAGCAAAAAGAGTTTAACTCGATTCGATTGTTGTACGCAATTCAAGAAGAAAAAAATACATTTTTATGAGAAAGTGTTCTTTTAGGAAGAAAACTTGCTTATTTTTTAATTTTAAAAAACGAGGAAGTTCTTTCCAGCTATTACTTAGCTCCATCAAATCGCGAAAGGCTTAAGATCAGGCTTAAGATGGTTACAGTCCATATTTCGAAGGCATTTATTGTTAAGAGCTGGATTATTGAACAGTCTACAAGGGGTTGTCCCGGTATATATCATCAGTCAAGGAGGTATTTTTGTAATGCAATCAAGCTATCTGATAAGACCAGTGTACCTAATTTGACATATTAGACAAAGCCTGGTTTTTTACCCCATCATTCACGGACCGGGTTGCAGTTAAGTGCATGATGGGTGGACCTACAGCACTGTTAAAAAAATCTGATCGAAATTTAATATGCATGTGAGTAAAGTCATTTGCATATACCGTACATTAATCTTAATATACCATCATGTTGTAAAATTAATATACATGTATATTAAAGTCGGTAAAACAGAGTGCGTGAAAACAACAAGTTCTTTGATGCCTTCAGATCCTGTCAAATATTAAAAAATAAAGGAATAAGCTTGAATTCGTCGACTTAATTCCTACTTACAATTAAAGTGCAACGTACGGGTGGAATTTTTTCTCAAATTCGCTGTGAATGTTAGAATTTTAACGTGAGTACAGGTGCTTGGAGGTTAGATTTCTTAATTATTTGTTTAATTGAACTTTTCTCTTAAAAACCAGTGTAATTTATATTTATCTAGGAGCAAATATTATGTTTGATTATTTATAATTGAAAATTGCTGTCAAAATTGTTTTTAATTTGTGTAAAGTGCAAATATCTGACTTTTCTGATAAATGATCAATATGCGGTATATGAAATTTAATAAGATAGTCTCTTAATGGCGATTTCGTATACCTATATTTTAGATTTAATATACAAATGTATATTAAATGTATATTAAAATTGCAAACATTTTTAACAGTGAGCTTAAGGTGGGATCCGAACCACCAGAACCTCGGTGAAGTCCAAGCGTCTAACCACCTGAGCCACCGAGGCTCTGTGGCTCTATTTTCATTATTATTATATTTTTTTCAAACTTGTTCTCGGGTGAACCCGGTTTTTCATCATAGACACGGACTGAGTCAAGTGACTGATGAGATAAGGATGTTATAAGTTAATTTGATACGATATTTGAAACCTTTTTCTATGATGTTGTAGGTACAAAAATATGAGCATGGTATAGTTTGGAGTTCGTCTTTTACCGCTGTTATCCTTACACAGTCGCCTCTGGATGCTTTCTCAGAGCTACCATCTTATTATTATTATTGCTTTATTATTTTTAAATAATTCTTGTTCATCTGCAAAAAAACTTTGTCAAATAATGGTGCGTCCCAAAAAACGTCTGCCCTGACATAGGAAAAGCTGCATACCTTTTTTTTATTGAAAAAAACAAGAAAGTTCCCAAAAACGAAAATATTGACACACAAAGAGTTACATAACTTTCTTATTTTTTAATTTACAAAAAAAGTGCTTTTGAGCTATTACTTGGGTCTCTTAAATCGCGATAAAAACAGGCCAAAAGGTGTGATCCATTTATAAAAAAAAATACCAAACATGGATTTTTTAAGTTCCTAATTATATCCCTAATCTCAGTGACACAGATTCTCTCAACTGAGTTTTCTAACGCATCGTGTATATCGCAATTGTGGTGCCCTATAGCTTCATCTCCCAATAATTCGCTAAAAGAGTCTTTCAAAGCGTCTAGTATCCCGTCTGTATCATAATTTCACCCTTGCTATTTCTCATGCTGACAAACTCTGTACTTTTACTTCCCTTCATATATTTATAAAGCAGTTTCTTGCTTCCTTCAAAGTCGTTATGCATTTTCTTCTAATTTTATGTAATCCAGGGTAATCCGATATAATTCGCGTAAATCCGCCTCCGCTGGACCGCACTTTAAGGACTTGTTTACCCCTCGATTTATAGATGCACGGAATAATAAACTTCAATGAGTTTTCTTAATGAAATGCACCTATGGAGCTGAGATAAGAACCTTGAAGGAGCTGAAGTTCAATTCCTGGCTGGTGGTAATATAAGATCTACGCGCGAGCGAGCGGTTCGAGGCAAACAAAGAGTAGAGAAAGATTGCGCTATCGTTGATCCGCCTCGCGAGGCATGAGGCGGCGTCCAAAGGACGTCCCGCGGTCATCGAAAGGACGAAAGGTTTCCCGTACCGCTGGACGTCTCTTCGTACATCTATGGGATATTTATGCCCCGCGGGGGAAGGTATTACGTGGGAACGTTCGAGGAAGCAAGGGACTTTATTTATCCGACGGTACTTGGAAAGTGCGTCTTGAACCACGTCGTATTACTCGTTATGCCTGTAGTACCGAGTTTAAAGACGGCTAAAGGCATTCGGTATACTTACTCTCGACTCTGGTTCTTAAGCCGAAAAACATTTGTGGCAATGCTAATTTTATTTTTCACACCCGCCGCCGGGATATATGGTCCCGCCGTATTTAAAAATTTGCATAATGGCCCCTTGACATGTTTATGTACACACACAACAACCACTGTAGCGGGTCTACCTACGGAGGAAATATAACACGGTATAACTGGTTGGGAAGTCCGCGAGGTCGGGACCGACGGATTAAAAATCCGGCTATTGTGCGAGAAGATCATAAATACGCGATTTGTCCAAGACAGACCACACCGCGCCATGGGTTAATATTGCTCGTTCGTAGCATCCGCTTTTTGCTCCTTAAGCTCAGCTTAAATCCCGAAATGTTCTCTTCTTAAGAGCTTAATCGTCCCCCGATTGGGCTTTCGCTTTCGAGTCCGCTACCGAGGATTCGTGACTCTCGGGATCGTTTTATTATCCAACTCAACCGGCCTCTCGCCTCATTATTATTGTAATCGACTGCTGATTTTTAGAGATATCACTAAAATTCCACCTTGACTTTACATTTCAATATAACCATAATAATAAGAATAAAAAAAATGTGTCGGTGACTGACGATACATACCCGGGCAACCCCGTGTAGAAAGGTTTGTACGAAAGTCCAACTCAAAAATAACTTTTATCATAGCAAATCTTTTCTTTTTGTATTATAAAAATGAGTTTGTTACTGTTCATATAAGCGTCACATACCATAATTATAATAAGCAAGTAAATATTTTGCAAAACTTAACATAATTTTAAGAATCACTTGAAGTCGCAAGAATCACTCGTGGACCATATATGTTCTTTCTCAGAGCAAATTGGGCGATATATATTTTTCTTATTTGAGAAAAAAAAAATTCTACGAAGTTATGTTCAAAATTGACCAAATGTTAGCGTTTTTTTCTATAAATAATAGAAGTCGTTTCACTCAAAAACTACAAACTCATATTTTTTGCCAATTTTTGGTTAGATTTGTACATCAATAAGAAAGAAGTTTTGTGAGGTTTATGCTTACTAAATAATTTTTGTGGCCAGGAGAATTTTTTTTGTTCATAAAATCAATTTTTCGCATTTTTCTCTCAAACGACGACAAATACGAAAAAATTGTTTAGCACGTTCAAAAAAGTTCAACAAAAAGTTTCGTTACTCATCTATAATATCTTGGTACATTCACGCGAAAAATTAAAAGAATAAAATTTAAATATTGAAGTAAATTAAAAACCCCACATTTATTATTTTCTTTAATATTTAATAAAATTTGGTTGATATAAATACGACATTCCATAATAATTTTCATGTAAGCTAAACCCTCTTTGTGCTCAAGAGAATTTTTTGTATGAAAATTGAATTTTTTAAATTTTCTTGTAAATGGTGAAAGATATCATAAATGAGTAAGAGAACTTTTTATTGATTTATTCTTCAATTAAGAGCATTGAAATTAATTGCGTGGCTTCATATGTTTTAACCATAGAAATCTTTCAACTGTTCAAATAGAAAAGTTGAAAATTTCAAATTTTGTGGTTTAACGGCATTTAATTTAAAATTGTTTAATTGAATAGTATTAGGAGCAACCATTTCAATGACCGTCATAAATTTTGTTTTGAATCCGAAAAAACCGGGAATAGACCAGACATTTTTTTCTTCCACTGTAGCGAAAACCCAGAAACCAGAATAAGACCGGAAATTTACTAGAAAATAAAAATTATTTTTCCCAAATGCCGTGTTTATTAATAATAAATTTATTGGCAAAAAAAGCAGAAAAAAAGGACAAGAAATTTCTCTGAGTTTGAATTTTATCCTGGCATTAGTAGAAAAATTTACTGTCTGCGCCATGTTTTGGTTAGTAATAAGTTTCAAATATTTCCCAAATTCTGATTGGCTGGTAAAAAATTGACGACGCTCAACTGGACACACGATTTTACTATGTAATTGTATAATTTAATAATAATAATAATTCTACGCAAAAAATAAAAAATGTTATCAAAATTTCCCGGATCTTTTCATGAATTCACAGCACTTTCCTGTATTTTTCAAGCTGCACAAAATTCCCGAATTTCACGGGTCGCTAAACACCCTGCTACTTGAAAAGTTGTCAAGAATTTCTTCCGAAAATAGGGGTGAATTAAATAGGAATTATCTCTTAGAAACTGATTGATTAAAATTTGCAAAAAATTGGGAAGACTTTTTTGACGTCCAAGAATGTAAATAAATAAATGTAAACCCAACAAAATATGAAAACGCTGCAAACAAGACATTTTTTAAATATTTTTTTTCTATCTATCGATTCCAAATTGAATATTCTTTTTTAGAATTCCAGTACGCTACTTTCTCGCTTCCTTTTTCGCGTTTTAGTGATCTAGAATTCGATAATTTTTTGAATTTGACCCTATATAACTATGAAATCTTTGAAATCTCTGGAAATCCCTTGAAATCGTTAGAAATTATTCGAAATCTTAGAAATCTTTTCAAATCGTTCAACTCTTTTACATTTATGTGAAATATTAAAAAAATATTTGAATCTTGAGTGGTCAACCCCTCGAATTTTAATATAAATTTGTAGATAAAAACATTATTTCCGACTGGCAATTTCTCCAACAGCCAATATAGGTTTCTTCCAGTTGGTTTTCACGAGATGGTATACCAGGGATATTACATTATCAGATTGGGGTAGATTATATTTCGACTAGGGAGAGAATCGTCAGATGATTTCCTTGGTGCTTAGAATCTAGGATCATTGAACCATCCTTCTACTCATCAAATGAAGCTTTTCAGATTAGGAACATTTTTAAATTTCTTTTTCCTTCAAAAAAATCAACAACCCTCGTGAAAGTATAAACACAGAAAAAATAAAAGGTGAAAAGCGTTGCAGGTAAAAATGCTTGGGGCAATCTCAGCATGCAAAAAACTCAAGATCGACAAGTGTAAAATAAAATATCCCTAATTGTTCATTTTACCTGTACCGATCTTCATTTTTTTTCTATGGCGAGATTATCCCCAGAATTTTTACCTCAAAAGTTTTTTACCTTTTGCTTTTGCTGTGAACCTGAGACAGAAATAACCATTTAATCGATCTTTGGCACGGTTGTGTACCGGAACTCGTAAGTTGCAAGAGAAGCAAAGAAAGTTCTCTCGCTCTTCTGTTTTTCTCCCCTCTCGTTAAGGTCGCCTGGTCTTTGGTCCCGTCTCGTTAATACACAAGTAATGAAACCTTAAGTGGTGTGCGCACACCATTGCACCGAGTATGCACACTAGAGACACCCCACCTACATACTTAGTTGCATTTAATAGGTACGCGCTGCGTTCAGCAAGAACGGTGTACGGTACCAGGATGAGGTCTGCGTATAGTAGTATAGTAGGTAAGTCGTGATAGCCTCGCATGATATATGCCGCTCGTGGGCTTTGGCCTCATGGCGACCATGGGTTCACCATATGAGTATGACGGTGGCGATGGACTCGTATGGGTGCGTTCAGCACCCATCGTACCGGGAATGGTATGTGTGCAGTGCGCACGTACCACGTACGCGCACATGCGAGTCGATGGTCTTCAGGCGGACATAAAGGTAATTGCATAATTTAGTGCAAGGCATTAAACATTCCCGTATCGCCTCTCGCTCGCACGATCCTCCCGATGATCCCGCTCTTCGAGCCCTTCACCCTTTCGGCCTTCCACCTCAAAAGCGCGAGACGAAGGGCTTCGAAGTGCGAGGGAAGCACGCCCCAGCCCCACTATGTTCGCCGCGCCGCGCCGCGAGTGTATGCAAGTACTAAGTGAGTTATGGTTCTCGGGCAGATATATCAACTCCTTCATTTCCGCCGCAGACTCGCAGGGTCTCCGAGTCCCCAGCCCCGTCTGGTTCCGGACTTGTCCGGTCCGGTTCGGTACGGTACGCACCGTCTATCCTGCAAACTCGCGCGTACCAACGTGTCGGCGAGGCGGAGAAATCGTTGCGTTTTCCCTTTGTCGGAGATCAATAGACGGCATGAAAGGGTCGAGTTTCTCCCTGTTTCGAGAATATTCAGGAAATTGACTGTTGCCCTTGCCCTCGGACTGATAAATGTCTTCTTGGCTCTCCTTTATTTCAGTATACGACTTTTTATATAATTGACGTTCTTAATGCCTTCGGAAATCTTTTGTAGAAATAAAATTGGCTGGTTTCTCTAATTTTATGGTAGAATTAAGTCTACGTTTTCGGTCCCTCACGCTGTCAGTGTGACCTGGACATGAAAAGTGCATCATACCGCTGCGCGCACAGGTGCACGAGCGCATAAGAGTGTCTCTTTCGTAGGCTTCATCTTCTCTTTCGCTTACGCAGTCTCGTTTCCTTCGTACGCTTCTTCTTCTCTCTTTCGCACAGAGATCATGCAAGAGACACTCTTATGCAACTCCATGTTCATTTATTCCCACTTATGTTTTCATGTTTTCCGTTTGTACCGTAAATTTGGAAAAATATTAGCAAAATAGTGATGATGCAATTTTTTAAATATTAAATCAAAGGGTTAACTATATTTTGAATATGCTTTGAAATCCGTGGAAATCCTTAATATCGACTGAAATCTGTTGAGATCTTCTTCAAATGACTGGAAAACTCATGAATATTTTTAAATCCCTAAAAATCTTCAAAATCATTTGAAATCTGTAAAAATCCGTTGAAATCTTGTAATGTCCTTAAATATAGTGAAATCTCTCAAAATCTATGAAATCCGCAGAAATCCCTGAAAGTCCCTTGAAATTTCATTTAATTTAATTTATTTCATAAAGTTCTCTAGAAATCCGCTGGGTTCCCTTTAAATCATTTAAACATTATTCACATCCAGTGGACACGTTTTATTGAAATATCTTGGAATTTTCTGGAATCCTAGGAAATTATTTGGAAACCCATAAAAATATTTGAATCTTGCTAAATTCCTTGGAATTTTTTGAATATACCCTAAACTCCTTAAAATTCTTTATATCAATTTTTTAGCTTTTGAACGCCAAATCGTTTAACTAGGATTTCTTCTCAAACTGAACAATTTCAACTATTTAAATTCGAAGATAAATCATTTTTAGTATTTAAATTTATAATTATTTAAGTTTGAACGTTTTCTCAGAATTTGATTAAATTAAATTCTTAATTTGAAAATTCTTTCAATTTAAAATAATGAATTTTTGACTGAGAATCAATTCAAAATGGAACGAAAATAATAAGGAAATACGAATTTATTTATTTTTTTATAATGGAATTTGAAATAATTCAATTTCGAATGTTTTATAGTGAAAAAGTTTTAACTATTAAACAATATCAGTCATCGCAGTGGCTACTGTCCTCAAAAAAGGAGGAAAGTTCACATTTTTTTAATCCTACGCGATTCTTTGAAAACCCTTTAAAATTTTTAAATCTGGATAAATTCCTTGAAATTAATAAAATCCTTCATTTGTTGGGAAATCCCTAGTAATCGCACAAAAGTCAAGTAAAAACCCGTAAAATATCTTAAAATCTGTAATATCTACAAAATTTCTCAAAAAATGATAAAATCTTTGAAATCCTCTGAAATCTCACAAGGTAGTGTAAAGCCCTTTCATTCGATTGAAATTTTTTTTTCTGAAATTCCTTTAAATCTTTAAGATGCGTTGAAATCTATTCAAATGTATTAAAAATCATTGAATTTTGTTTAAATCCCCTCAAAACCCCGGGGAAATTTTCCAATTTTTTTAACCTCTTGAAATTATAGTCTTATGGAATCTTTTAATTTCAGTTAAAATCCTAAGAATACCTCAAATATTGTAAAATTCCTTGAAATCTTTCTAATCTTCAGAAATGTTACGCAAATTATTTGAAATTCCGTATAAAATTTTGATTGTCTTGAAAATTTTTATAATCCTACTCAATTCTTTAAAATCTCATAAAATTCCTCTAAATCTTCAAAAATACATTATATTCTTTACAATCCTTTGTAATTTCTGCAGATCGTTAAATCATGTGAAATCCCTAGAAATCTTATGAAATCCTGTACAATATCTGGAAATATTTAATATCTTTTAAAATTCCTTCAAAAATGTTTCAATTTTTGAAATCCTCTGAGACACCATAAAATTCCATGAAATCTTTGATACCTCTTATAATACCTTGACATTTTTAGAATCTTGAAAGTTCTTAAAATCTTGTGAAATACCCTGGAAATCTTTCAAATCCTTTAAAATTTATTCAAAATTTTCAAATCTTTATAATCCATGGAGATACTATAAAATAGTGTAGGTAAACTTTGAAATCCCGCACAATCAGATGAAACTTTTTGAAATCTCTTGAAATCCTTGAAATGTTCTGAAATCCCTTGGAATATCTTTTAAAATACTCTAAAAGCTTGGAAACCCTACTCTAGAAAACCGTTTCAAATTCCTGAAATCAGTTAAAATCATTTAAGACCCTTCGGAATTTTCGAAATCCCTTAAAACATTTTGAAATCTTCCAAATCGTTTGAAAATTCAATTTTCGAGATGTTGGATGTCATTTTAGTCAATATGGCGAAGGAGTTCGAAAATATTTTTAAAGGGGAAGTCAAGAAAAAATGGCATCAGCGGCCCATTACGAGAAGATAGTGACATTAGTAGAATTTTTGCCAAAACAGTGTCAAAAAAGAGGCATCGCTAAAAAAAAAGTGTCAAATAGTGTAAACAGTGTCGCCAGTAGCCATTTATCCTTCGTTCAATCCTATACAATTTTGTGTATGGGATTATAATTAACTCCTCAACATAAATGATGCGGTTGTTCCTTTGATATAGCCCACGTTTTTTGTCCTCTAATTTTCTCTAACCTTTCTCCAATCACCGTATATGATAATTTAAATCTATTTCTAACTATGCTTCACGAATGCGTCCCCTATTCCACTTTTTTTCTTCATATTTCGCCTTCTCACCCTTGCTGTGAGAGCCAGTTAGCTGGAAAACTAATAGGTCAAGAAGGCGAGTAAAAATTGCCTCGAAACAAGAAATTTGTCCCTAATCTACGAAAAAAGCTTTCTTAATTGATATTTCAGCGAATAAACTTTGTACCTTCAATTGGTAGGTTGATACTCGAGAGTTCTTTTCCGTCCCCTTGTTATGTAAATTGCACTCGGCGGACAAGTATCATCGCATCGAGCATAATTCTCATTGGCGTTGGCGATCGATCCGATTGCTCTTCAGGGCTAAGCTTGCAAAGATTTTCGTAGGCGTGCGACACACTCGTCGCGATTTGCAAGTTACGAGTTTCCGTCCGCGACGTACAAGACGATGATTTGCGCAATGGAAACGATACACGGTTCTCTGTTTCATACGAGTCACCTTTGCACGTATCCCACACGCATAATGATCATACGAATGAATGATGACTGTTGACCGCGATGTAATTTCAGGGATATATTACTTCGAATGGCCAGAATCTTACCCGCTGCACCGTGTGGCGACTGGATCTTTGATCCTTGTCACTTTTCTTGCTGTCGAAAGCGTTTACTTTGAAAAAAAAATAGCCAAAGTAGGCGCCACGTGCCTGCAAAATAGGGTTTCGTAGCCTATTAAGACGTTGATTAGGTCCTTCATACCTCCTCCTCTCACCCCACATTCTCCTCTCACCCCTGATTCCCCTCCCACCCTTTCCCAGCGTCATCAACCTCTACTTCAACCTCTCCTCATTTCCCCAGCTAATACTCCCTTCCCCCTACATTCTTTCTCCAGTCATCAATTTCTCTCCCATCCTCACCCTCACTACTCAACTAGCCCTCTCATCACTTCCTTAAACTACTCTTTTTCACTTTCAGTCATTTCTCCTACTTCGTCTCATTTCCGCTACTTACCCACCCCACGTTTCTCCTGACTTCTCCTCGACGTAATTCCTCTACTTTTCCTCCCCTCAGTTCACATTCTTTTATATCGCCGATCTTTTCCCATTTCCCCTCCCCTTATCGTCTCTCCCTTTACTCACTTCCCCTCTCATTGTTTCCCTTAATTTCCCCTACCTTCCCTTCTCTTGTTTTCCCTCACTTCTCCTAATAATTCCCCACACCTCATTTCCTCTCACTTCCTCTACTTCCCCTCCCCACATTTCACCTCACTTTCAATACTACCACTCTGCTCATTTCCCCTACTTTCCCACCCCTCAATTCTCCTCACTTCCCCCCTTATTACGCTTTCTGGAAAAAAAGTGCGGCGGATGGACGCCCGACCAAAACTATGAGATAAGGGTTTCTGTCCGGGTCTACGAAACCCTAAAAAAATAATCTTCGCATTCCCTCCTTCAATTTATGAATTACACTAGCAATAGATGCGCGCACATTCACATCTCTGGATTTTTATTTTCTGATATAAAAAATATATACAATATAAGTATCCATTATTAAAAAAAATTTTAAATATTAAGATTTTTTCAAATTTTTAAAACAATAATTTCGAATTGAAAGTGCTTGAAATTTTAAAAAAATAGTCAAAGTAGGCGCTGCACGCCTACAAAAAAGGGTTTTGTAGTACATTAGGACGTTAATTATGTCGTTTAAATCCCTCCCCCACTTACTTCCCCTATCCTTTGTTCTCCTACTTCTCTCACCTCTACATCCCTACAACTCCACCCCTATCCATACCATTCCTAAGTCCCCAACAATCACTTTCTCTACTTCCCCCCACTCATCCTCACTTCTCTGCTACCTCTTCTCTCACCTCCCCTACTATTGCCTCTTCTTCTTCCCTACCAAACCCTCCCCTCACCTAGCCTTTCCCACTTCCCCCCATTCATCCACATTTTCCTGCTGCGCCTCCGATAACTTCCCCTACTATCCTCCATACGCCACCTCCCCCCACTTTCGTACACTGCCTCTTCCAGGAAAAAAATACAATAAGTACAATTGGTGGACGGACGGATACCTTACCAAAATTATAAGGGTTTTTGCCTGGGGCTAAAAAACCCTAAAAAGAATATGGAACAATTTTGAATTGGAAACGTTCCAAATCAAACAATTTTAGATTAGGAAAAATGTTGAAAAGAGGACAGTGTTTCGAATGGAATGAATAGAAATTCAACTCTTATTATTTCTAACTAGAAGCGTTTAACATTAAATAATTTGAAATTGAAAGTCTTTGAAATTGAAATTTTGAAATCACAAAATCTCAAAATTGAAGAGTTTCAGACTAAAATTCGGACGATTGGACAATTTCATTAGAAAGAAGTTGAAATGGTATTATTACTAACTCAAAGCATTCAAAATTGAATAATTTTTCTTTGTATTGAAGAATCTTGAAATTGATTTAAATTAAACTTTAAAAAATATGACAATTTCAAAATTTTCAAAATTGCATAATTTCAGAGTAGAATTTTGAAAACTGCATCATCTGAAATTGAAAGGAATTGAAATTGTATTATTTCTAATTTAAAACGTTCAAAATTGCATAATTTAACATTTTAAACTTTCGTATTGATTAATTTTTAATTCGAAGCGATTAAAAATTGAGAATTTGAAACTGAAAACTTAATTGAATGCTTTGAAGTCGAAACTTCTGAAATTCTAGAATTTTAAATTGTTATTACATAAATAAAATTCAAACTGAATAAATTTTAAATTATAAACTTTTAAAATTAAATTGTTCTAAAAAAACGTTCAGGCTCAAGTAATTCTGAATTAGAAAATATATAACTGAAAAAAATCTACTATAATAGAAAACTGATTTTTTAACCTGCAGGTATTTAAAGAAAAAAATCTGAGCTTTTCTTTTATTAAATGAAAAAAAGAAAACTTAAATCAAGAAAAGTCAAATTTATATTCGACCTCCATTTTTGACATTCCAAAAAACTTTAGTTTCAAGGCCTTAAAAATCAAACTGTTTTAGAATTGTGCATTGAAACTTATAATTATAAATTTAAATTATAAAAAACTTAAAGAGAATAAATATGGTCAATAAGTATCATATCATATAGTATCAAGTGACATTGAAAGTGATTCTAATTGGAAACTTTCCAAATTCTTGAACTACATTTTGTAGTTTGAAAATTAAATAGTTTCATGAATAAATGAATGAATGGCAGATTATCATATACAATTATTATTAATAATAAAATGTAATTTTGAATAATTTTGGATTAAAATGATCAAAGTGTAAAGTTTTTGAAAGTGCAGAAAATGAAGTTCCTTCTGCAGGATGCTGGTAGCGTTTAGAGAAAAGTTTTTATTTTGCTTAAATGATTTAGGATGCTAGGCACCATTAAATAAAAATAAGAAGCTCCATTCATCGGCGAATATCACGCAGAATTTATGGTGGACTAAAGTACATTAAACTCACGCGATCCAATTACATTCATTCTCGCTGGTCTACTCGAAAGGCAAGCTTTCAGTAATTAATATTACTTTGTCGAGATTCTAAATCTTCTAAGGACAAAAAAACATTGTGATTTCGGTTGGGTGGACGTGTTTCGCCTACAGGAATGAATACCTATTCAGGTGAGAATGGTCGCGACTTGGAAAAAAAATGAAGTTCACGACAAAATATTCTATCTGTGATTCATACTGATTCATTCTTTGTTAGTAAATCACAACAGTGAGCCAGCAGAATACAAATGCAGATTGCAATATTCTTTGCTTGCAGCGAAAGTTGTTTTCCAATTCCGAAATTATCAAATTGTTCAAATTTGAAGCTTCAAAAATGAAAACTAATTATCCTCGAGCACTTTAAAATTCAAATTGCTTAGTTTCGAACACTTGGAAGTTTAAATTAAAAAAATTTGAACCTTATAATTTGCAACGTTCCAATTATTCGATTTTTTCCAAATTGTTCAATTTTTAATGCTTCAAAAGTGAAATTATGTAATTTTTTTTTTTGCTCAAAATTCTGAATTTGTAAAAAATTTTATCCTAATAGTGAATCATTTCAAATCAAGAGAACAATCAATTTCGATTTTTTGAAATGATTTACAAAAGTTGCTATCCTTTAATTTCAGATGCTTGACGTTATACAAACTTTCTGTTTAAAAACTGAAATATTCTATTTATAAGGTGTTCAAAGTTAGTTAAACACTGTTCAACTAACTTTTTTTGGGTGCATTCAAATACTTGGTTGAAAGTTGAACTTCTTGGACAAAAATTCTTTTTTTTTTTGTGAAGATTCATTATTTTAGTTAACAATTCGACTATTTTTCTGAAAACTTAATTATTTTGTTAAAAATTAAACTATTTCGTTCAAAATTCAATTATTTTGTTGAAAATTGAACTAATTTTTTAAATATTCATCGTTTGGGAACAAAAATTCAACTGTCTTCTGACAAATTCTTTTTTTTTCTGGAAAATTAAACTATTTGATTGGAAATTCAACTGCTTTTAGTTAAAGTGTATTCTGTTTCGATTAAGGATTCAACTATTCCATTGAAAATTGATATTTTTGTTTGATTGTTTTGTTTTATTGAAAATTCAACTTCTTGTTTTCATTTAATTTTTTCAAGATTCATCATTTTATTAATTTAATTATTAATTATTTATTATTATTTAATTTATTATTTAATTTAACTATTTTGGTAGAAATTTAATTATTTTGTTGAAAATAAAACAAATTTGGTAAAAAGTCATCTTTTTTGTTCGAAAATTCAACTGATTTGTTGAGAATTTGTTTTTTCTTTCATTTAAAATTCACATTTTTTGCATTGAAAATTCATCTTTTTTGTTAGAAAAGTTCTGAATTTTAAGATATTTCCAGAAACTTTCAAGGATTTCAAAGACTTCTAGGAATTTAAACATTTTTTAATAGAACGTTAATGAATAAGTTAAATATACTTGATATTAAAGGGATTTCAAATGATGTAAACCCACTAAAAATTTCGAGGGATTCTAAAAGATTTGAAGAGATATACAAATTTGAAGGTTTCCAAAGAGTTTTGTCGGATTTCTAAAGATTTCAAGGGATAGTGCAATATTTCAAAAAATTTCGCTAAAGGTAAGGTTTTTATATTACAATATGGACAAATTCGATTTGTTCGTGAGGATCAGGCAAAGTATTTGCCATTTTTAATTATTAAAGATTTTTGTAAGTACAAAAATTTCACGGTGGCCGTGTAGGACTGGGAAATGATAATTGAGTTATTTTTTAAACGGGAATTTTATCAATTTTTAATAGAAAAACATTTCCAATCACTTCAAATGTCACTAACTTGATATCATGCGAAATTATGCAATTTTTAATCAATTCGATTTGAAATTCTTTTGAGTTTGAAAAGTTCATTTTGTAACATTTGCAAGCATGAAATCATTCAGTTTACAATGCGCAAATCTAAATACTTCTATTTCGTTACGTCGATTAACTTTCAGCATAATTCAATGAAATATTTTAAAAAGTGAATTATAATATATATAAAACTAATAATAATTGACTGCGCACGACTTAACAAATGAATAATTCTAAATCTAATAAAAATTAAACGTGTTTTTAAATTAATTTTTAAAAATTGATGTTTTTAAAAGTTAAACAATTGCAAAAGGATTTTAGTAAATCTCTAAGAATTTCAAGGGATTTGGTTTAATGAATAAGCTTAATTTAATTTATATTCAAGGTATTTGAAATGATTTCTACTTTACGGAATAATTGAAATTTTATTTCAAGGGACTTTTACAGATTTCAACAATTTGTAGGGATATGGAGGAATTACTACATTTTAAAAATAATTGAAAGCTTTCAAGATATTTAAAAAAAAATTGTTTAAATGCATTCTTTTCAAATCCCATGTAATTTTACAATTTGAGAGAAAAAACTGGGGGTTCTACACGGAAATGAAGGTAATGGTTGAGCTAACTGTATATATCTATGGTTGGGGCATCCATAGACATTTGATGACTGAGTCAAGAAAAGGGTATGGTTGAGCCAACTATAGCAGTGGATGAGGCAACACGTAAGCTCTGTATATCAGAACCATGGCAATAGTTGCATTAAGAAAGCAGTGATGGTTGTGCCAGGAAAATGAGTATAGTTGTGGCATCCAAGGTATGAGTAAGGGAAATAATAATAATAACACACCACAATAATAAGATCTACTTTCTCATGAATACATAACTACTGGAAAAGGAGAATTTAAATCAGATACAAAAACACATTCACGGGTATCCGCCTCAAAAACATTGTAAGCATGAACCTGGTAAACAATAATTTGTCGATGTTCTCCGTACACCGGATTCTCATCAGCAAGCTCCGGCATTCTCCTTCATTTCAGTTCTCTTTTTTCAAAGTTTTAACTTTCACTTCATTAACTAACTTTACTCACTTTGACTTTACTATACACAAAACAATAATGATGCATTGATAATTAAAATGTACATGACGCTAACGTGACTTGGATGAGTAGATATGCACAGGGCGCTTCGCGCAAAACTTAGAATTTACCCTTTAAATGGATAAAACATCCTCATCTGTGGTTGAGACAACCATACCTTGCCTAACTAAACAAGTATGGTTCAGACACCCATTTTATTTTGAAACAGCAGCTTGTCGTAACGTTCACTTAGCCATTGCAATGGGTATCACATCAATATAACACACATCATTACATGAAATTATTATTTAAAGAGATGAAGGGAAGTAAAAGTACAGAGTTTGTCAGCATGAGAAACAGCAAAGGTGAAATGCTATATGATCAGACGGGATAGTAGACACTTTGAAAGACTCTTTTAAAGAATTATTAGTAGGTGAAATTATAAGGCAACAAAACTGCGACATAGAACATAATGCATTAGGAAACTCAATTGAGAAAGTCTGTGCCACTGAGGTTAGAGATATAATTAAGAACTTAAAAACGGCAAGGCTGCTGGAGTAGACAGTATTGATAAATTCATGCATCGAGATGGGAGAAGTCCCAGACGATTGGAGGAAAGCGATTATCGTACCAATATATAAAAGGAAGGGAAATAAAAGCAACTGCAATAATGACAAAGGTATCAGCTTATTAAGTACCGTAAGTAAAATATACTCAAAAATATTTATCCGCAGGGTAATGAAAATAACAGAAGAAAAGATATGGGAAGTCCAAAGTGGATTTATGCCAGGGTACGTGGGTGAGTGTTCGCAGATGATAAGTAAGCCAGCATAGAAAAGTGTGGCGAAAAATAGTTTATAAAAGGTGTGCCAGTAGAGTGAATGACGCCTGAAACAAAAGACCTTGAATACTAATGGGCCCAAGTGGGGAGCTTCACATGACGACTCTGTAAGGCTCTTCACTTGGGGTTACCGCTAGAGAGATTGTTTTGAAAATTTTTACACGGGAATTCTATATCAATATGAGAAACTGTACCCCCCCCCCCCCCACCCCCATATTACTACCTTCCTCACTGAATTAGTCACGCTTACCCCGAAAGGGAAATGGCCTAATGTTATAATAATAATATTGTTTTTAATTGACCCAAGTATCATAATTGTAAATAAAATTTGTTAATTGGCGTTAGGGTCGACAATATTTAATAAAATTAAAAATTTTTTTGAAAGATTTCAAGTTCTAAAAGATACCAACTTTTATTTAAGCCGCAACTTTAGTGAACCCCTAGTTTTTTCTTCGAGTGTACACCAAAAATACGAGCAATTAACCCCTCGAGCGACCCCAAAACGAACAAAAACTGCTCAACAACATTATTTTGTTACCGTAGCTTATTTTTTTTTCTTAGTGTGAGAATCAGATAAATTTGGTATATTTATTGAAGAATCACCCTGTATGTATGTTGGAGGATGCACCTGATACTTGATCCATTTTTCTCAAGACAAAGAACGAAGGGTCTACACACATTTGGCCAACCCTGCCTGGTCACTGCTTGAGGCACACCACGCCCCGCACATACGCGTCAATACTTGCTGTATACTTATTCATAATGCGTAAAGCATGTACGTAATGCTTGCACATGTGCATGCGGCACGTACATATGGGTGACTCCCCCGCCTTGGATACGCTATTCCATTGCACACACATACAATTAAGAGCCCTAAATCGCGCGAGATCGCGCCTCGAAGGGCGTGTCCACTCCACTCGACCGCCTATATCCATTCCACAGCTATCGGTCACCCATCCACTCTTTTATGCCCTCTTCTGTACTTATACGCCCAAGGTAAATCGAACTTTCGTGGTGAGAAACGAAAATTCACTCGCCGCGCCGCGCCGACCGCCAGTAATAATAATAATTCCAACCTCCTAAAAAAGTTACTTCTTCTGGTCTGGTACCTCGCGAATTTATGAGAGCCCGTTTTTAGAAGCCCTGTGAAAATTTTATTCTGGAAGATAAAGGTTTTTTTCTTTTCAAGTAGAACATCATCGAGTACGGTGCTTGGTATTGGAACCATAATGTTGAGATACCATTTGCTATTTATTGAATAATTAATCATACTGTGGAGACGTGACACCTCCCACCCAAAAGTACTGTGTCAGTAGAAGACTTCAGGGTTCACAATGCTCTCAAAAGAGAGGAGATAGGGTGATTTTTCACGAAAATACGGGAATAATGGGGGGAAAATTTCTTCAAGTAAAATTAATGTAGGTGTCGTATTTTCAGGATTTAATCGAAATGTAATGCATTTTCAACCAAATAGTTGAATTTTCTACTAAACTTTTGAAATTTCAAGCCAAAAAGGGAAATTTTCTGCAAGACAGTTCAAATTTTTACCCGAAATTATGAATTTTCAACCAAAAAGTTAATTTTCTACCAAATAGTTGAGTCCTGAGCTAAAACAGATAAAATTTTAACAAAAAAGATGAATTTTCAATCCAAAAAGACAAACTTTTAACAAAACACTTTAATTTTCAGTAAAAAAGTTAATTTTCGAACAAATAATTTAACCTCTTACCAAAGAATATTAATATTTCAGCAAACGAAATGAATTTTCAACCTAAAAAGACCAATTAAAAAAAAAAGATGAGCTTTCAAAATAAAAATCTAATTTTGTATAAAAATTTTGATTTCTAAGTCCAAAAAAATCAATTTTGAACCGAACTGTAAAATTTAAAAAAAAATGCAACTAAAAGTTGAATTTTTGAACAAAAGAGAAGAATTTTTAATAGAAAAATTAATTTTTAACCAAATAGATAAATTTTCAGTCTACAAAAATGAGTGTCGAAATAAAAAATACGCGTTTTTAACCAAAAAAGTGGAATTTGAAAAAAAAAATGGAATTTGAAACAAAGAAGTCCATTCTCAACCAAATTGTTGAATTTTTAAGCCAAAAAGACGAATTGTTTACAAAAAAGTTGATTTTTCGACCCAAAAAAATATGAATTTTGAATAAAAAACTTAATTTTTAGCCAAACATTTGAATTTTCTTTCAGCCTCTCTACTTTTCAATCAAAATGATTTTTCATTAAAAAAAAAAGACAATGCAATCAAATCGTTGAATTTTCAAGCCAAATTGTTAAAATTTCAGGCCAAAAGGATGCATTTTTTACAAAGCAGTCAAAATTTGAACCCTAAAATATGAATTTTAAACAAAAAAGTTAATTTGGAACAAAACCGTTGAATCCTCAACCGAAACAGAATAATTTTGAAACAAACAGTTGCATTCCTAACTGGAAGAGATGAATTATGAAACCAAACAGACAAATTTTGCATCTAAAGGAGATTTATCAGTCAAGAAAGAAATAAAAATTTCAACCAAATTGTGGAATTTTAAAGCTGAAAAGGCGAATTTTCTACAAAATAATTAAATTTACTCAATTTGATGAATAAATTGAAAACAATAATCTTTCTAGCAAAAATATGACTTTTCTACTGAAAGATGAATTTTCAATCCATAAGGACGAATTTTCTATCAAAAAATCGTTGAATTCTTTCCAAAAAGATAAATTCTCAACTGAAAATATAATATCACACTTTTCAATTAAAAAGAATTAACTTTCAATCACAAGCTTCCACAAATATCTTTTTGCTCATTTCCGAAAATAACCGGGGTGCTTAAAAGTACCAAAAATGAAAAATAAACGTTAAAAAAAATGAATTTTTTTTATCATCATCTAGTCAGTATTTTGGGTATATTTGTAAATTACTTATAGAGTTCTAAATGTCCCTAATATCTTTCAGACCGTTCGATATTTTCCGAAGATTTGGTCTAATTTGGTCTCATTTAAGTGTTCAAAAACTTTAACAAATAAGTAGTTATTCGAAAATTCTATTTTGAATTAAAAATTTGTTTTCCCCACAAATCGAAAAACTAAATTATGATGCAACTGTTTAAAAATTTATATTAAGTGTTCAATTACCCGATTCCAAAAAAGCTGTGTGTGACAGTGGGACGAAACGGCACAAGTGAAACTTTGAAGGATTAACTTTACAATATTTTGGGTTGAATCATGAGTTTTAAGAAGATCGCATTGGTAAGAGAGATAAGAGAGAGAGGGGGGTGGGGGCATATACAGGCTTTGTTTATCGTGGCAGTAGTGGGGATATCAAAGAGGAGTCTTCAGAGCTATTGTGAATCGTCGGTAGTTTTCCCAATTCACTCCCATCCCAACAGAAGTCTTACTTCAAAAATTTCATATTTTCCCCAATATTTAAAATAATTCCAACTAGATAAACATTATTTTACCCAAAATATAATTTTATAATTATGATTTGTTATCGAAAACTGTACACATAAAAAATTTCCAATAATTTTTGCATACATAGAAAAAGTTGTATTTAGAGTGAAGAAATCATATTACTAAAAGTTAGGGTAGCGTTAAAAGGGGGGAAGAAGGGTCCAAAAATCGTGCAAAAAAGCGTTATGTAAAATATGGAGGACCCCTTGAAGTCAAATCTAATTTATTCCCATTTCATCAAAAAAAAAAACCTATAAATGACTTTATTTACTCTCGAGTGGGAACGAGAGTTTGAGAAACCCTATCTAAACAATTTGGTGTTAAGAGCTAAGTTAATCACAGCAATAGATCCCTAATCCACCTTTTTCTGAACCCAACTCGAGCAAAGCGTCAATCCGTCTCACCTCATTCTTTTTTATCGAATCGCCTAAACCTCCTAATCTCATTTTGATCCCCTGCAAAACCCTATTTCCGGCAAAAGTGTACGCCATGACATTAGCCGAGGGTCACGCCCCTTGGCGCACGTGATTACCGCATCACTGGCAGACAGTTCGGCTCCCTTGACTCTATTTTTGTCTTTCAACTTTTTTTCTTTTCTCCAAACTCTCACCCTCAAAACCCTTATTAGTTAGCTGCAGGAGAGGTTTAATAAAGGGTAACGAAAACTTAAGGAAGCGTGCGGGCCACGCATAATTTTCGGAGAAATTCGAGCGGACGCACGTGTTATGCGACTAAAAAGACCTCTAAATATAGATTTAATAAGCGTCGAACGTTATTCATCCACTGACACCTCGATAATTGGCAAATAGTTTGTCACGTAAATACCCAATTTTTATTTTTTTTCATAAACTAAGTGAAGGTGTTGTACAGCTTCAATTAATTTACATGTATCATTCCATTCCGTTTTATTTTCGGTGTAATTTGGCTTATTTTTCTTGGATTTTTTTAGATTTTAGGCTGAAAGTGAGACCGGAGTGAGATGTTTGAGGTGTACTACCTATCGCAGAGTCCGTTCGCGCGCGATAAATCGCGCATCGCCTCTGCAGCGATTCGACCCTCGAATCTTCTTCGTTCGACCCTCGTTCCTCGAATATTCGTAGACAGATAATTGCAGCAATAAATTCAAGATTAATCGAGCCCAGTGCGGCCTGTCGTTGCCTCCTCTCCGCGAAATCCATTTCACATTATAAATCAATCGAGACCGTTTCGTTCGTCCATTCGTTCGTTCTTTCGTTCTCGAACCTCGCCTCCTTCTGATAAGACTCACCGTGCGGGATGCAGAACACTTGTAGAATGTGTGAAAAGTTTCCACTTAATAAAACGGCTCTCGCCTTGACAAAGTCTCCCGAAAAAATTTACGACGTGAAATTACCTCGCTTTCTAACCAGGGGGCACGATAAAATTTACATCCACCAGTTTTAACTTTCATTTCACTCAACTTGATCAGTAATTATTAGGCTCTTAAATCTTGCATTTTCCGCACCACATGCAGAATTCAATTTTTCTGACAAAAAAGTTTGGACTGATTACAAAATATTTCGAGATATATTCAGCTAAAAATTTACCACTGCAGACTTCACACTCTATTCTCCATTCCCTTTTTTTAAATTCCTCTTTTTAAACCTGTTTTCAAAAAACTTCCTCTTTTGCCATCTACATGCTATGTGTCAGTGACATCAGTGAACATTCAATCTATCAGCGCCACCAAGTGGAGCGTTTTGAAATTTTTTATTATATAATAATAACAATCTGCATAGACGGAACACATCCTCACACGGATAGCCCAAAATTTTCTGTAAACATTTCTACAACATTTCGATGGAAGATTCGAAGAATACCAAGAAATGTTGAAGGAAGGTTCCCGGGAGTAGGTAAATTTCCGCGTATTCAGAAAGGTCCCCAAGGAAGGTTCGTGGAATGTTTGTGAAAATTTTCGCATTATATAAATTTCATTAATTTAATCAAATTCTTCAACAACATTCCCCGAGCCTTCCTTGGGGATCTTCCTAGATACGTGGACATTTAACTACTTCCAGGAACCTTCCCGGAACATTTTTCGGAATTCCCCAAACCTTCCATTGGAATTTTCTTGGAATGATCAGGAAAACTTTTGTTTTATAGTTAGTTTCTTTAGTTGTGTGACCCGTGTAGAAAATTATCGAGGAACTATTCTGTGCCACGATAGACCGTCCTGACCACAAATGTGGGACTGTCAAAACGGCCAATTATGGCGCTGAGTAGAAGTGAAACGTTTTTGTATTTGGATTCAACACTTAGAAATTTGTTTGGTCCTGACGGGCTAGTCAGCATCCGATTAGGACCCGAAAAGTCTGACTAGGACTAGATAATGAGGAAAAAAAACCATTTTTTTAGAGTTCATTTTTAATTTTTGTTACTTTCAAACACAGGCTGTTTTTTGAAATGTACAAAAAAATAATAGAATGAGACACTCAGAAAATTTTTTATGTCCAGGCGGGCTACCCAGCACTCGATTAGGGCCTGAAAGGACTCACTATATGATGAGTTGTTGGTTTTGAATTGTTTTATTTATGTATTTTATTGATTTTTTATTTATTTTTCTTTGTTACAGAATAGTTGAATTTTCAACCAAGGAGATGAATTTTTAACCAAGAAGATTGTTTTTCTCCTGAAATACAAATATTCAACAAAAAAAGTTAATTTTTAACAACAAAATTTAATTATCAAACATATAGTTGAGTTTTATGCCAAAGTACTTGAATTTTCAAACAAAAAAATGACTTTTTACAAAATTGTTGAATTTTTAACCAAATAATTGAATTTTTAAATAAAAATATGAATTTTCTACCGAAAAGTAGTTGAATTTTCCAAATAAATTCTAACTAAAATTTAAAAAATTGTGTTTTAACTAACAAAAACAAAGAAAAAAATCTGCCCGCTTCGCGGGCACATTCTCATCGCGCGCTTCGCGCGCGGCTCGCTTCGCTCGCAAGTTTCAGCGCGCCTAGGGCGCGCACATGTTGAATCTCGCGCTTCGCGCTCGATTAGGTATTCATCTCGCGCTTCGCGCTCGATAATGCATTCACCTCGCGCTGCGCGCTCGGACACATTTGTCGTCTAGGTTTTCACACTTCGTGTGCTCGCTATTGCGCGCTTCGCAGGCTAATACTCTCTTAGTAAGCTTCATCGTTATGACCTGCTTTTGGTTTAATTATGTCAGTTTTACATAAAAATAAGAACTAATTTACTTAAGGTTCTATCGACCTTAAGGAACACATTCTCATCACGACACTCGCGCTTCGCGCTCGATATTTGGTATGATCATCATGTGAACCTCGCGCTTCACGCTCGTTTCTGTTCATCGTATAATAGAAACCCAAAAGTTTGAGCGCGCTTGCTGCGCGCAATTTGGTCGTCGCGCTTCGCAACGACCATATGTTCAATGTTCTTCAGATAAAAATGACTAAAGTTGTATTTGATTTAAAATGAAGAAGGTAATTCCTTTACTTCAGCGTATATTTCCGTATCTTTATAATAAATCCTACAATCACAAAGATTTTTTTCCAACTATCTGAAAAGGCGAGAAAAAAAGTATTTAAGTCGTTTTTGGAACATATATCTTGCTTTTTCATTCCTAATCAAACCGACCCCTTGACTACCATGTGATTCCCTATCTACTCCTGACCATATTTCAAAACCTCAATCAAAGTTTCAGTCCATTCCGAGGCTACTTTATTGTTTGTATTATTCATGTTTAGATAGTACACCCAACTACCACCTTTATGCGCGAAATTTGTTGTGCGAGTCGAAATCATGCCCAAGTTAAGTAGTGATTCGTCGTATAGTGGAGAGTCCAGTTCTTACGTCAGTCCCACTAAAACTTCTGTTACGGGGGG